>BLBF01000002.1:96786656-96850825 GCA_015471245.1 Laticauda colubrina
GTTTAGCTTGTCTACCTAACCCTGGTTGGGGAACCCAGGCTTAACACAGACGCTTTCAGCCGAGTACCATTACCAACCATAGAGGATGACCCGGCTCCAACCACTGCCACCCTACAAGTAGAGACCTGCTCTGAACTTCCATTGTCTGCAAATGATGTCGCCAGAGCCACGGCAAAAGACCCAGTGACTGCCCGCGTTTTGACTTGGGTAGGTAAAGGCTGGCTGGAAAGCCAAAAGACTGAAGGTTTGAAACCTTTTCAGACTAGGCAAACTGAACTGTCTTTACAAAAGGGGTGCTTATTGTGGGGAGATCGGGTAGCAATTCCATCCAGACTGCAGGAAGAAGTATTGGGTATCCTACATGAGGGCCACCCAGGCATAGTAAAAATGAAAAGCCTGGCCAGGAGCTATGTCTGGTGGCCTGGTATAGACAAGGATATTGAACGCAAGGTTGCAACATGCCATAAGTGCCAGAGAGCTAGACCCACACCACCGCAAGCACCCATACGGGACTGGGAGACCCCACGAGGCCCTTGGTCTCGAATCCATATTGATTTTGCAGGACCAACCAGGGGCAACATGTTCTTAATAGTCATAGATGCATATTCAAATTGGTTGGAGGTTTTAGTTATGTCATCCACAACAACCGACACTGTTATAAAACAGCTAAACAAATTGTTTGCAACTCATGGTTTACCTGATGTATTGGTATCCAACAATTCGAACAGTACTTAGCATCCCTGGGTATACGCCATGCACTAACCGTGCCAGCCCACCTGGCGGCGAATGGTAGGGCCGAACGAATGGTCAGGTTTACTAAAGAAGGCCTAGAAAAAATGGACTGTGGGGATGTCCAAGACAAGCTAAACCATTTACTTACACTACAACACATCACTCCCAGTAGCAAAACAAATAAGAGCCCAGAAGAATTGTTAATGGGGAGGAAACTTAGATCAAATTTAGATAGACTGCACCCAAATTACACTTGTGAGAAACCCCCCAACTCGTCCAGCCGATACCGCACTTTTGAAATCGGTGACCTAGTCTATGCAAAGAATTTTACCAGGGACCCTCTCTGGGTCCCAGCCACTATCACACAAATAACAGGCCCCCGGTCCTACCGACTAACCGTGGATGATGGAAGAGAATAGAAGCATAAACCAGCTTCGTTCCCAAAACATCGAGCGTAAAACAAATGTGGAACCTCAAATAATAAAAATCGATGAAAACAAAACCAAGGAGGGGGGGAAACACAAACAAATACAAAAGGGTGTGAAAATGAACCATTGAAATTAAATCTAGAACATCTAACCAACCAAAAAGAGCACTTACGGTTAGATGAAACCATCGGAGGTAGTCCAAGCGAAAGGAAAGCCATCCTGGAAGGGGCCAGCCAGGCCAGCTCAACCAGCCTGGTTGAACCAGGAGGGAGCGGCAAAACCACCGGCCTGAGCAACTCAAGCGGTAGCGGCAATGCTGACTCACCCTTCCAGGTGGTTCCATGGAGACGAGCCAGAGAGACAGCGATCCCGACCGAACCGCTTGAAGTCCTAGGTGAGAATGAACCACGCAGGTCAATTCGGACCAGAAGAAGCCCCACCTACCTATGCGACTATCTCACTCACATAGGACTGAACTAAAGGGGGAGGGGTGTTCTGTATAACTTGGAAGGTTCCAAGTAGCAAGGCCAGTAAAGGATTGGTTCATTAGGAACCAATCCTAGGAGCCGCTCAAAGGTGGCAAAGTTAAAAGATGTCATTGGCTACAAGCTGGCAGGCAAGCCTCGATATGAAGGGTTGCCACAGCTTGAGCCAATGTTCTGTTACTGTTTGCTGTTAACGAATGAAGAGTTATTTGTTGGAACCCGGTCTACCACATATCTTTTCCGTACGGAACACAAGGAATTTGTCTTGGTGCAAATGCTCTCAGTGTACATAAAAGAAAAGATATATTCATCAAGAGTCAAGAATCCTAAGATACAACACTTAATAATAGTCACTGGGTACAATAAGCAATCAAATCATACAAGAAAACAGTCAATATAAATCGTAAGGAAACAAGCAACAAAGTTACAATCATACAGTCACAAGTGGGAGGAGTGATGAGAAGATTAATAGTAATAGTGCAGACTTTGTAAGTTGGACAGTGTTGAGGGATTTATTTGTTTAGCACAGAGATGACATTCGGGAAAAAAACTTTCCTTGTGCCTAATTGTTCTGATGTACAGTACTCTATAGCATCATTTTGAGGGTAGGAATTGAAACAGTTTATGTCTGGGATGTGAGGGGTCTATAAATATTTTCACAATCCTCTTTTTGACTCTCTCAATATACCAGTCCTCAACTGAATGCAGGTTGATAGTAAATGTTTTTTTTTTTTCCCTGTATTCCCAATTACTTTCTGAAGTCTGTCTTGTTGGGTTGCAGAACCAAACCAGACAATTATAGAGGTGCAGGTGACAGAGTCAATAATTCCTTTGTAGAACTGTATCATCAGCTCCTTGGGCAATTTGAGCTTTCTGAGTTGGTGCAGAAAAAACATTCTTTTTTGTGCCTTTGTGATGACGTTTTTGATGTTAAGTGTCCATTTTAGGTTTTGTGATATGATAGAACCTAGAAATTTGAAGGTCTCTACTGTTTATACTTTGTTGTCTAGTATTGTAAGAGGTGGTAGTATGGGAGGGTTTCTCCTAAAGTATACCATCATTTCTGCAGTTTTGACTGTGTTCAGTTCCAGATTGTTCCAGTTACACCACAAACCAAGTTGTACAACCTCCCATCTGTATGTGGATTCATCATTGTCTCGAATGAGACCAATCACTGTTGTATCATCAGCAAACTTCAGTATCTTAACAGATGGATCATTTGAGATGCAGTAATTGGTATGTAGGGAGAACAGAAGTGGAGAAAGCACACAGCCTTGGGAGGGCCCTGTGCTAATTATACAGGTATCAGATGTGATTCTGCCTAGTTTCACCTGCTGCTTCCTGTCTGTTAGGAAGCTTGTTCATTCGATCAAACTTAAGCTAAGAATTGTTTCTATGAAATTTCAGGAACCAGTATGGGCTTTTTATTGACACCAGGACTGAAATGTTAACAATTTATCGATTTGTGTAGGATAAAAATTTGGGTTATTGTAAGTTCCTCATGATTTTATAGTGAAGATCGGAAGTCATTTCCTTAAACTAATAGTTCTCCCCCCTTTATTTTTCCCCCCCTTTTTTAAAAAAAAAAGATGTGTGCCCTTTTTATTGTTTTTTTCCCCCAATTTTCCTTTTGGAATTTTGTTTCTATTATATTTTATTATTGTTTAAACTGTTGCTAGAATCAGTCCTTGGTGTCTCTAATAAGTTTAAAGAGAATATCTCACTCTGAAAATTTGGAGAACAGTTATCGCTTGTATACAAGACCAATTGTCTAATGTTGTGTGAATAATTGTCTTCTGTTACAGTTTTTTTAAAAATAAAATGTCTTGATGATGTTGAAAAGAAAACATTGTATCTGAATAAAAAATGTAATGTGGAAAGGGATATTTTCCTTTTCTTACACTAAAACTGTTAATTGTAAAATGAAGATTTGTGAAAAAGGTTGCCCACAAATTTATGGCTTGTGAAGCTGACGAGGAAGTTTTCTCTGTATCAACAACCCTTATGTTATAAATGTTTATTTTTAGCTGGTACCCAGAGAAAAATTACTTGTCTACAATTCCTGGATGTTCTGGAAGACAAGAAATTATAAGTCATGCTTAAGTGCATATTTGTGCTTTAACAATAATAATAGAGTCCTGTGCATGTTTAAAAGCAAGTTGCACTTGAATTGACAGGATTTATTTTTGACTAATGGGTTAAATTAAATCTTGGAAAGCATTTATTACAGAAATCTCTCTTAGCAATACAGAAAGCTTACCCTGAACAGGAAAGAGGGGAAAATGACTTCAGTAATGCAGTCATTACTTCAGTAATGCAGTTGTACAGCATTTTTTTTTAAAGCCCATGTCACACTGAACCAACGGATGCAAAAAGGATGTAAAACGGACAAAAAAGCTTGCCATCCGTTGGAAAACGCAATATACTCACTGTCTCCATTTGGCTTCCTCTCTATCTGTCCAGCATCCGTTTATGGACATTTCATCCGCTCCAAAAGTTTTGGGCTGCCCAAAACTTTTGTGCGGAAAATGTATCCAGTTCGTCCGTTCTGCATCCGCTACGCATCTGCTACGCATCCGTTACGCATCCGTTATGCATCCGCTATATCCGCTAGGCATCCGCTACGCATCCGCGCAACTCGCATCCGCCCGGATGCAGGGAGGAAGCGGAACGGACGCAGAACGGATGCAGAACAGATGCAGAACGGATGCAGAACAGATGCAGAACGGATGCAGAACGGATGCAGAATGGAAACAAAGCGTTTAAAATGAAAAAAACGTCCACAGAGGGGACCTATCTCGGATATTAAGGATGTCTACAGGACGCATAGAGGATGCCTGGAGGATGCAAAGGGACACCTATACTGCCTATAAAAAGGGGGAGCAACTCGCCTGCATCGCACTTTCACAACAGCAGCCAAGCTGTGCAGACCTCTGCAGCCTTCATCTGACTCTTCCTCTTCCACAGCATCCAGTCATGTCCACCGTGGATTGTGACAAAGTCCTTTCGGCAGCCACCATCCTTCTGCAACAGTGAGAAACCATCTACAGGCTCTGTGAACTCTACTGCGGGAAGAAAAGGAGGCACCCAAAAAAAGTCTGGGTCCAAAGATGGTTCACCAGAAGAGCAGAGGACAGACTGTGCAACAAGCTGATGGTGGAGCTCAGGAGCGAAGACACTCAGGAGTTCCAGAACTTCATGAGGATGCCTCCAGCCATGTTTGATGAACTTGTGCAGCAGCTGACACCCAGGTTGACCAAGACAAACACCAACTTCCGGCCCAGCCTGGAACCTGGGCTCAAGGTGGCACTCACTCTGCGCCACCTGGCCTCAGGGACCACCTACAAGAGCATGCAGTATGGCTGGAGGGTGCCACACAACACCAACAGCATTGTGGTCAGAGAAGTGGTGCAGGCCATCATCAAAGAATACAAGGAGGAGCTCCTCCAGTGCCCCTCCACTGAAGAAGGATGGAAGAAAGTTACAGAGCAATGGTATCAGAAGATGGCAAGCACGTGGCCTGCAAAGCTCCAGCCAAGTCGGGGTCCACTTATCACAACTACAAGGGCTTCTTCAGCATCATCCTCTTCGCCATGGTCGATGCTGACTACAAGTTCATGTACATCGATGCTTCAGGCAACGGATCATGTTCAGATGCCCAGGTATACAATGCCAGTGACCTCAAGGAGGGGCTGGAAGGCAACCTCATGGTGGGCTTCCCAGATCCAGACCTGCTGCCCAACAACAAGCAAGATATGCCCTACTTCATTGTGGGGGATGACACCTTCTCCCTCACAACCTACCTCATGAAGCCCTACACCTCCAAATACCTCACCCGTGAAGAGAGGATCTTCAACTACAGGCTGTTCAGGGCAAGACGGGTGGTGGAGAATGCCTTTGGCATCCTGGCCAACAGGTTCCAGGTACTTCTCACCACCATGCAGCATAGCCCAGAGACCATGAGGAGGATTGTGGAAGCTTGCTGCATCCTGCACAATCTCATGTGCACCCGCTACCCAGTCTTGCAGAACAGGCTCGTGGACCTCCAAAAAGGCAATGGGGACATGGAGCCTGGGGAATGGAGGCAAGGGCGAAACCTGATCGACACTGAGGATGTGTAAGGCCCCAACAGAGCCTCACGTGAGGTGAAGAAGCAGCGCAACCTCCTGAAACACTGGTGCAACTCCCCAGCGGGAGCAGTGGAGTGGCAAGACAGGATGGTAAATGCTTAATGGATGCTTCCTTCAGCCTGTCTCATCACACAGATGAGATTGGGCCATGTATGTTTGGTTGGCCTACAATGAACAGGGTATTTAATAAAGAGTTGTGTTTATGTTGACATGTATGGATAATTATTGCATTATTATTGATAATAAAGGGACATATGTGTGGCAGCTGGGAGGGTGTACCATACAGTCCCACTATGCTTGCACTGGAGGTTTATCTATCCCACTGCTATCCTAACCCATCCCACAGCTATTACCCATCCCAAAGGTATCCCTGCCCATCCCACTGCTATCTTAACCCATCCCACAAGCATGCAAAGGCTTAAACCCTTTCTAAAAGTTTCCACCAAGACTTTATTAAAAAAAAGAAATGAAGCAAGTGTGTGAATCATAAATATAATTTATTAACAACAAGCTATACAACAAAAAATAGTCTCTGGCACTCCTCTTGGTCACTCAGTCTCAGGGGTGAAGGGTCCAGGTGCTGTGGAAGTGGCTGGTGCTGGAGTGCTTGTCATCAGCTTCTCCAGAAGCAGAAGCAGCAGAAGCGCCAGCCCCAGAAGAGCGAGCCCGTGCTTCAGAAGCCCCAGCAGAACCAGAGTGAGGGCCAGGGGGCGGGATGGTAGCCCTGTCCTCTTGCAAGGGCTGGCAGCAGATGGCTGAGGCTTGCTGTGCTTCCGCATGATTGTGGGGTTGCTGCCTGGCAATGGAGGCTGGTAGGAACCAAGGCTGGCAGCAAGGCTGGCAGGGAGGCTGGCACCAAGGCTTGCAGGAAGGCTGGCATGCATGCATGCAGGCACCAAGGCTGGCAGGCAGGCAGGCAGCAAGGCTGGCAGGAAGGCTGGCAGGAAGGCTGGCAGGTAGACTGGCAGGCAGGCAGGCACCAAGGCTGGCAGGAAGGCTGACACCAAGGCAGGCACCAAGGCTGGCAGGGAGGCAGGCACCAAGGCTTGCAGGAAGGCTGGCACCAAGGCAGGCACCAAGGCTGGCAGCAAGGCTTGCAGGAAGACATGCAGGCAGGGCAGGCAAGGCAGCCAATCCGTCTGGCAGCAGGTCTTTCCTCTGAATGGTGACCTGCTTCCGAGCTGCTTCCGTTATATCCGCGGGCCTGATGCAATGCATCCTCCCCGCATGCGCAATTAACGCCAGGCATCCATTAGGCTTCTGCTGTGCATCCGCTGTGCATCCTCTGTGAATCCGCTTCATCCGCTGTGCATCCACTGTGCATCCGCTGTGCATCCGCTGTATCCGTTCCGCGTCCGCTTTGCTGAGGTCCCCCAGAAGCCTCGTGGACGTGCCATCCGCTCCCATCCGCTTCCATCCGCTGGGCTTCCGTTCCGCATCCGCTTTGCATCCGCCCTGTGTCCTTCCCGTGTCCGTGTTATCCGCTCTGGTTATGCAAATTTTTGCCCCTTTTGAGAGCGGATAACAACGGATGGAACATTTTGCTCATCCGTTGTATCCTTTTTGCATCCGTTGGGCAGTGTGACATGGGCTTAATGCATCAACAATTGATTTCATTCTTTGACCCCATTTCAGATGTGGCCAATCTGACAATACATTTTATAAACAAGAAGAATACATCCCAATGATAAGCAGAATAGGGAAAAAAATATTTAAAAACTGAATGGGTGGAAGGTACTTCTAATGTGGATTAAACACATACCAAATGGAAGAATTAAAACTTATAGTTTTCCAATTACAAATGTAGCATATTACCTACTATACCACACTAACTCTCTAACATGAAAGAAGTAACTAACTTCTTATATTCTTAGGGATTTTTTTCAGGCTTGCATCCCACTCTTTCCAATGCATCTCTTCAGAATTATTGATTTGTTGTTGGGGGAGCAGAATGGTGGTGAAAAGATTGAGTAAAATGGAATATCTTGAGGAATTATTAAATAGGAGCTCCCAACTCTATGTTTATTTTGTAAGTTGTAGTCACAGCTGTCATAATATCGTTTTGTTTTGTTTTTTGCATCCCCAAAGTTAATTGACAAGTTTCAAGGGATCTGAAGACCCTTGGGCATTTGCAATAACCCAGGAATAGTACAACTGAGTCAACTGACTTCTGACTCACTGAGATTCAGCAAGAAATGCTGCAGTAGTTAGCAAATATAATATTAAAGGTGAAAGTTAAATATCACCTATTGTTGATAAGTCTGCTTTTACCAATCCACTGGATTTCCATCTTCCCTTTCTTCTGGCTAGCATTAATATTTTATACAGTGTCTTCATATTGTGTCAACATTTTCTTTTAAAAAAAAATCTTAATAATACTCCCTAACATCCACTGCCAAAAATCATCATTTTCACCTTCTTCTTTTTTAATTGAATAGCTGGTATTTGCTGCAAAAATGAAGTGAGGACACTGATGGGGTGAGAATGTAGCTGGACACTAGATTTGGCACTTTCTCATTAGTTTTCTGCTAGGGAGAATTGGTTGATTTATGGGAAATGCCAAGAAAGGCAGCAGTGAGATTGGATGAATGTTTCTGATGGTTGACTGTATGTAGCACAAAAAAATGCTTGAGTCCATTGAGCTTGGACTCTTTAACCGATCTTACATCCTATACAGTATCTCATGATAACTAAACACTAAACTGCATACTGATTAGTCAGAACTAGTTTTTCTTTCATTCTACCATATATACATATACATACATCATACACACACACACACACACGCACACACACACACGGAATGGAATGTTGGATTTTTATCAATTGCAAAGGCACTTCTGATATCATTTGAATTTTGTGCAACAACTTACAGGTTGTTTCTAACAGTCTACACATCCTTGACTTATTAAGTATAATATAAACAGAAAGTCCCATTTTCTTAGTATGAATCTTTAGCCTGAACAGCTGCATTTATACAGACTCACAATACAGACCCACAATAGGAGAAAAAAATCAGTTGGGTTGAAAAAAAATCGAGAAAAAATACGGACACATATTTGCAAAATACCAAAACTTTTGAGATTCATCTGTGGCAAGGTTATGAAGGAGGGAATAGCTGATCTGTAAACTGCTTTGAAAATGAATGGTAAAGGTCCTCTACTGAATTTTTTTTCTGACACATATATATTACCGTCCTGAAGTCTCTCCATCTCTTCTTCTCCCTCTGTTTGTGTATATATTGAGATTACATCCTTACAGAACATAACACTAGTGTTTGTTTTCTAGCCTGTAGATAAGATAATTTAAACTTCAGCCAAATTTGCTTTTAATTGAAGCTTCATAAGAAATTGTGTTTCCCTTTGATACAAAACATTCAAAGTCACTAAGAAAGGCTTAGACATGATTATCCAAAAAAAGCCAACTTGTAATTCCATTAATAAAGGGGGATTCTATCAATATAAGCAACTCAAATTTACAGTGTGTTCCATTCCTTCTGTGGCCACTATTAAAGACTAATGGTGTAATATTTTTTAAATAATGAAATAAGGTCTTTGATCTACTAATATACGAGACTGACTTTTCATAGGCTTTAGATTTATATCTAAATAATATAAATCCATTCATGTCATGATTTCTCTAGTTCTTTTTATAAAACTACTCAGATGTTGTCCTATTTTATGATATTTTCAATAATCCTGAATGTTCATGTCATATGATATAGCAATAGCGCTTAGACTTATATACCGCTTCACAGTGCTTTTACAGCCCTCTCTAAGGAATTTACAGAATCAGCCTATTGCTCCCAACAATCTGGGTCCTCATTTTACCCACCTCGGAAGGATGGAAGGCTGAGTTGACCTTGAGCCTGGTAAGATTTAAACTGCCAAATTGCAGAGAGCCGGCAGTCAGTAGAAGGAGCCAGTACTGCATTCTAACCACTGCACCACCATGGCTCTTAATATCAAGTCTTTTCCGATATTATTGTCAATAGAGCCCTCAAATAAGTGAAGAAGAGTTGTCTGTTGTTTCAAAATTCCAAATCATAACTATTACCATTTCATTATGAAGTTAAGGTTGTACCATCAAAATGTTCTCATTGCTCTGCACAACATTCATAATCTACATACTAGTACATACCACTAAAACTCTCCGGTTAGTTAGTTTGTTTATTTATTTGTTTCCAACCTTCAGTTGGGTGAAATTGGGAAGTACAGGGTGAGAATCAAATGAGCCCATGACTAATGTGTGAATGAAATTTGAGAAAGTTGCAGATACTAAAAGAACACTGCACCTTTCATGTAGCCTTGGAAGGATGAAGGACCTTGGGGATATATTAGAAGGAGGAGGAGGAGGAGTACAGTCTTCCTTGAAGTCAACAGCTTCTTTGTTTCTCTTTCCCTCACCAAGTGTTAAGCAGTTCTGCTGGTTAGCTGAAGAAGAACGATTTCTGATGCTCTCTGCCAATTTCCCACAAGCAACATCAACAAGGAAGCTACTTTGCCCATATATAATTGTTCTGTTTCTGTGTTAGGTAAGAAAATATCTCTGAAAGGATGTTCCAATAGGTCATGGGCTGTCTAATAATCTTTAAATTTTACCATAGTTAATTTTAAACAAATAAACTGGGAAAGCTGGCAGGAAGTTAGAAGTCATTCCCACAACTCCACTCAATCAGTATGTGACAAAGTCTGATGGGAAATGGAGGTTGTCTGCTTGGAACAGAGGCTAAAATCTGAAAACTCTTAAACAGTGGCCAGTAAGAAAAGGATTAATGAGAAATTCAGTTGCTTTCTAGTGAGGTAGGATTGGCTGGGGATGCCAGCAGTTGAGGGGTGAGTCCTTCTCCTCCAAAAAGGTAAAGGATCCTTGGGGACACATCAAGATGATAAGCGGGGATGGAGTGTTTCTCAAGGTCTATAGCTTCCTTTGTTCCCCACCTCTGAGCAAAGTGGCACAGTTCTGTCATATCCCCATCAGAGTCTGAATCTGAAGACGAACAGCTGATTGGGAGCGGGAGAGAGGTTTCCTTGGCTGTGGAGGAAATTGAGGAAGGCCAAAGTCAGGCTTGGCAGAGCAGGGAAGAGGTAGAACAAGGGAGAGTGCGTTCAGAGGAAGACCAAGCCCCACCCCCTCTTCATCCTCAGGCACACAGGAAAGAATGGAGAAAAGAGCAACATGGGTTGCATGGCTGATGAAGGTGGAAAGGGCTCTGATTCCCTTCACAAGGCACACCTGGGAAAGGAGTTTAAAGGAAAGGCAGTTTGGGAGGGGTGTTTTTTGGAAACAAATATTGAGTTTATCTCATATTGGCTGCTGTTATGTGCGTTCCTGGCATCCTCCCAACTGGTTTGATTTAATGCCATGTTACTTCACTTCTTGAACTCCTTATCTCACCCTGCTGAATTTATTACCTTATTTTGTTTTGCTGAATTTATAGTTTAAAGTTTTCTGTTTATAATGTTTTGGACTGGAATATTTGTAGTCAAAGGCTGTGGCAGGTTCCTGGGAGAGTTTTTCTCCAGACCAGAAGGGACATTGGGGGTAAAGTTGGAGCTAATAAAAAGACCCCTACTTATTACTCTGGCTGTGTTGCCTTTGTGCTGCACCCCGGGTCATCACAGGTTCAGCGGAAGTTGAAGAGGTATGACTGCTAACACTTTCTGGCAGTTTCTCACAATCAATCAATTAATGGGAAGCTTTTTTGCTCAACCATAGTCATTCTGTTTTTCACTTTAGATAAGAAAACTTCTCTGAAAGGATGTCCCAAGAGGTCATCTAGTGAATAGTCTAGTCTAGTGAATAGTCATTGTCTAGTGAATCTTTAAAATTTACCAGAGTTAATTTTGAACAAATAAGCCTACCATATTTCTTAATTTGTTTGTTTAGAAGAATTATATATTGCCTTCTCTATTTGCAACTCTGAGTTCCTTACAAAGCAAATTAAAATATTAATAAAAATACTATTAATACAAAATGAGCATAAAACAAAAAACCAGTAGTAGAATTAAAATGTCTTGGAAAAATGAATATGGTTTGTGACCCTCCTAAACTATAGCAGGAATAGTTTTCCCCCAAATAATATAACTTCAAAATAGGAGGTTGTCTTAGAGTTATATGAAATATAGGAATACACAAAAAATATTATCTTTTTCTGTATAATCTGTTGTGGGAATAGGGACCATTTTAAATTAAGGGTCATCTTCTTTGGGGAAATCATGCTATATAAGTTTAACAAATTGTTCCCTTGAGAAAAAGAACAACAGTATTATAAATAGATCTGAAAGAACTACTTATTTCAACATAATGTACAGAACAGACTTAGTGATGCATCATGCAGACAAATATTGCAGAATACTACTTTTTCAAGGCTGCCAAAAGATAATTAAAGGTTAACCATGCAGAACAAACATTTCCCAATATTTTAAAAATATTTTCACGTTATCATTTATTTTATTATATCATTCTATAATTAGACTGAAAAATTGAAGCTTTATTTTTTTTCATCGACAATTAGAATCTTACAACATAAGGAAGGGAAGAAAAATGAATAGTGAACATCTTTGGAAGAAATAACCTTGACATATCTTGGATCTTTTTTAAAAAAAAAAAATGTTCCATCCATTTGACTGCTAAACAACCAATGTTTTCCTTTTTTTATTTTCATATGGCACCCTGTCAGCTAATATAATCTAATGCCAGGATTCAAAATGGTCAGTGAATTTTAATGTGTACCTGTAATATATCTCTGGTTGGTACACATCCCTTCCAAACATGTACTTTTTGCAAATACTAAATTACAACATAACAAATGTTACTGTACTCTTTTCTTTTCATGCTAAAATGGAATCTGTTAGGTTTGTTCAAGGTCTTCACTGCAGAGAGATTGAATACTAACAGCAGTTATGTAGAGATCCCCAATCCCTGGATGGCAGACTGGCACAGGTATGCAGCCAACCATGAAAGCGAACAAAGCCCCATCCACATATACACAGAATCCAGTTAGCCTAGCCAAGCATGTGTCCCTCCAATCTGTGGGGAAAAGAAATGTTCTCCATGGAACCTGCCTCTGGTACCCAAAAGTACCAGAGCTGCTGATGTAGAGGTAATCCTGTAGCAAAGTTAGTTTACTATTTACTGTGCAAAAAATGGATTTGTATTTTTCTGTGGTTTTGTGTGTGTGTGTGTGTGTGTGTGTGTGTGTGTCCATAGTATCAGGAAGGCCTAGTTAAGATTTGAAGATTTTGAAGATTTTTTTTTTTTTGAAGATTTGAAGATTTTGCTGGAATATTACCATTTACTACAGAAGAAAGAGAATGCCCTCTTAGAAAGTATTCACTGCATTTCAGGACTAGATCTATTTCATTGAAAAAGTGGACTTTTAGTCTTAAAAGTTTGTTTTAAGAAATAGATAGTTTTTAAGTTGCTATGCAATGGACAAAGTAGTTTCAGACCATCATTTGGAGACAAAGGAGTAGGAATTTAGCAATCATTACTTAAACACTTTAAAAAGACCAGTTAATTTAAACAGATGGAAATAATTTTCCACAGAATCCTCCCAGAAATTTAGTGTAAACTTGGGAACAATATCCATATATGAATATGAAAGTCTACTTTACTCAGCAAAAAAAAAACAGTTTAAAAAAATCATTGTCCTCGGCATAACCCAGTTGCTAGCAAACAAACAGTTCAGCTATTTTTTTCTAGTCTCTGGATGACCTGCTACAACTAGTTTTTTTTTTTTTTTTTTTAGGCACTAAAAAAAATCTCGTTGATGTCATAATTTCCATGTTTTTGCATATTTTTAAATTCAGAATTGCACATTCCTAAGGGAAGCATAGTGGCACAGATAATAGAGAATGGTTACAACTTTCTATTCAAATAGCCTTACTAAAGGATTCTAACTGCCTCGCTGCCTAAGACAAAGCAGTGTACAGGGCAACCCTGTAGTCTTGCGCTGCACAGTAAATCACAAGTTTTGGAGATTAGGAGGTCTCATAATTTAATAGAAATTCCATAGAAGTGATTTACTCATTGTCAACTTTAAATAACACATAATTGATAAAATGGCACTCCTGGCCTGCTTACTAAAGGAAGACTTGCCTACTGAATTACTCACTCTCCATTGTCTTGAAAGAGCTATCTTGTTAGATTCACTGACATTCAGTGTTGCTTTACCTGGAAGCCTTGTATTCTACAAAAGTGCAGTAGCTTTACACTATCAGGTTTTTTGTTGGTTTCTTTAATAATTGATTATATATTGTTCAATGATAAATGTGGTGAACTGAAGTATAGCATGTGCCACCAATGTGCAAAAACCAAAGCCTAGATTTTGCTGAGTATCTTTTCCATTCCACAAATGCAATTTATCAAGCCAATGTTAAAGAATGGATTAAAACATAAGTTTAACAGTAAAGGCACACTAAAAAAATATGGCTTACATTGATCTGGCCAATCATCCATCAGATTTCTCCCTGTCTGTGCTTTGCAGTGATGGGTTCATCTCAGGAAGCAATTTGAAACATTTCTTCTGTATAACTTAAAAGAAGTTAATTCCTTTCCTATATTTTGTTTATGTTCCGAACTGGTATTATAAAAGTCATCCCGCAATTACAAATCTAATCACTTTTTTTTTTTTTGCTTTTCCTTGTGGACCATAATATAGATAAAGGAGAGACTCATTTTCTAGTTAAATCTGGAAGAAGAAAAGCAAACAGAATAAAACAGTTAAATTAAAATTACTATTTATTCTTGGAAGTTCACTGGGTGCTCAAAACTGATGCAGGCAAGATAGGAATTTGTGTGTGTGTGGGTGTCATGGGCTATATTTGGACTTTGAATGATATATCAAAATCCTTCATCCAAAAAAAATGTGTGAGACCAGGACAAAAGGAAAGGATGATTTAATTTAATTGTAGTAATTCCTTGGCAGCTTTTCATGGGCTACAGATTCTTCAGTCCTGTTTAAGAATTTTAGATTTAGATCAAAATGTCATGCAAAGCTGAATGGCATAAACATGCAGGTGCAATCCAGGAAGCTGTTTGTTTAGAAGACTATTAAATACATAATAAGTCTCTAGAAGCAATACAAATTTTTTATACAGGTTATTTTTTCACGAGAATTTTCAAAGACCCAAACCATGGGGATAAAAACTGTTAGATTTTAAGATACCCGGTGGTTGTCATTGCATAATATTTATCCATGATGTTTACTTGATCATTAAAAATTGTGTTAATTTACATGTAGCACATTTTCTTAAAAAAGCTAGCAAGAGATTCCCTCCTTATGTGGAACTAGATTTTTGATTTAGTGGAAATAAAAGTGTCCATAAAGAGATTTGTTTTGTGGGGGATAGCAAAGACAAAATAGAAAAAGGAAAGAAGCACAGTTCTGACTAAATAAATGAAGTTTGTCACCAGAGTAAACAGTAAATAATGCTAGGTGAAACTCAGAAGGCATTAAATCATCTCAGTAATGACCTCGAGAAGATCAGTGCATCAGGCTTCATGTAGCATGCAAACTCAAGAAGAAAGAATCACACCAGTATCAGAAATATAACCTTAATCTGAGTAAAAATGTTATCTTACAAGCTGTAGAAATAAACTCCCAAACAGGCTTATAATAAGCCAATTAAGATAGAGCAGGGCTGTCAAACTCATGGCCAGATGTGTCATGAATTAACCATATCCATGTCTGGTATAGTGAAGAGGGAGAAAGTCATGATAGGTCACATGACAATGCCATGACAATGTGAGTTTGACATCCCTGAGATAGAGCCTTTGATGCTTTCTTCTCACTCAGACTTTACTGATTGTTTTCAAACCTATTGAATACCTTTCTCCTGGGGTGACTCTTACAATTTCTCACACAATATGCCAAACATTTTATGTCAGGCATTAAGGCTGGGCCACTAGTTATAAAATATAGACATCATGGGTAACCACTAAATGGATTTAGAGTTTTAGGTATCTTTTACTGCCACCTAATGGTTGCCCAGATTTTTTTTCCCCAGCCCAGATCTATAATAAGGGAAGTTCAAGACAAGAGTACTAATGTTCACTCTTTAAAATAATTACAGATTTTTCGAACTTCTGGTGAGGGATGTAGGAAGATTTTACTCCCTTTGGAATAAGCTGCAATATGATTGTTAGAATATTGATTTTGGAAAGTTACAGACTAAGGGTCCAGATTTGATTTTAAATAAAATTTTGAAATCAATTATAAGTTTACTTTTCATGAGAAAATACTGTTGTTTTGAATTCTTTAAAAATAGTAGAATGGGGCTTTGAAGATTGGACATTGGAAAGAATGAAAACAGAATTAAATAATACTATTAAAGAACATTTGGATTTGGCTTTCGAATACAAAATGAGTAAAATACTTTTTATATAGAATATATTCAGGTATATCTGTGAATGATGGACTCAGTAATTAATTTTAAAATAGTCTGCCATTATAAATAGATTTAAGGATGATTAGTGGACAAGATTTGAATATCATATGTCTGATGTAGTAATGGTTAAAAGGGATACACACACACACACAAAAAAAAAAAAAAAAACCAAACAAACCCAAATAATGACCTAGATAACTTTCTTATATTGGATTTACAAAAAAGTTTGCTAATAGTTTTGAAGAATTTTGTGAAAAGCAATAAGCAAAAAATGAAAAGAAATCAAGTTCTAGGACAGTATTTGAACAATTTAAAGATAAAGATTGTTAAAAGTAAAAAAAAGAAGGAATATAAAGTTGGTTTACTTGATCAAAGTTAAAATAGATATGCTGTTTTCTCTTAATAGGCTTTTCAAATCAAAATCAAATCAACCTTGACTGTCAGATTACAACATATGTACAATGAGATTGGCTGAGCCCCAGAACACAACTCACAGTGAAGAAAGAAAGTCCCTAACCCAGTGAATCATCAAGACTGAATGATCAGGCTTTAAATATTGTTTATGGATAAAATATGAGTCATGAGAAGATTGTTTTTTGTATTTTAAGAGGACAATGTAAGTTATTAAAATTGTTTATGCTTACTGTTATGAAGGGGGAAGTCATTTCTTTATATATTATTTTTTCTTATTTTTACTATATGTAAAAATACCATATTTAAAAATATGTACTACATTTTTACTATATTTTCTGTTGTTTTTTTCTTCTCTGCTCTTTCTATTTTTTATCCTTTATTTTTTTTCTTGGTTTGTATTAGTTATCCTTTGTAATTATAATGTTTCATAAAATTATTATAAAAATAGTTACAGATTTTTGAAGAAGGGTATAATATATTTAACATCACTGGACTATGTTGGAATAAAAATAGTGGGTTCATCCTGACTTGTGAACAGAGTCTATGAGCTTGATTACAAGCCTGATTGCTCACTTATTATTTTTTTAATGAAAGACAGTCTACTTAAGACAAACAATATAAGAGAAACCTTGAAAACCTGACACCACCATGAACCAACCCACTTGTTAAAAAGATGCTGGGGTTTCACAGACTGTTTTCTTCATCTCATTTATAGATTGGTCCATTGAAAGTTTTCAAGTTCTAATCAGTGGTAGGCTGCTGGCTCTTAATTAGATGTATAATACAACATTCAATTATCTGGGGGGGGGGGCCTTGAAAATTCAATCAGTGAAATAAAACTTGCATACTGGTAGAGAGACTGTAGCAACAACACAACACTGTTCTTTTTATTTATTTATTTATTTTAATTTTTGTTTATTATTTTCAATAAACAAACATACACAAATAAAACACAAAACATAAAAACATAAAACTTCTTTTTGGAAAGCGGCTTAGTCCCGGGTTACATCTTTTTGTACAGACATAAATTCGAATTCATGCTCACTTTTTATCCCATTTCTTATCTTATTTACCATTCAACATTTTCTATTAGCTTCTCCCCTCTTTTCACTCTCTTAATTCTATTTTATTTATTTCATCTCACTTTAAATCATGATATGTATATCTTTTGTCTGTTCTATTTCAATTTTCTATTATCTTTTCTCATTAACACAAAATTTCTCCTGTAATCACTAACTGAAGTATGACACCTTTAAATCTTTCCTCTAAATTTAACACTTAAAATAATATATACTTCTCATTCTGATTTTGCTTAGTACATTCTGAAGCTACTTACTATATTATAAAATAAAAAAGTAATAAGTTTATAATATAATTAAAACAATAATCCATAGCAAATTAAACTCTATTATTAAATCCAGTTTTCTAACATTATTTCAAATATAAATACAACAATACAATCTTGTATACTTTTCTTTTTTATCATATTTTTACCCACTATCACTAAATAGATCTTGTTTCTTTACATCTTGTTTTAAATCTTTGTAACTTCTCTTCCCTTTGTCCTTTCTTTTCCTCTCCAGTCCTACCTTGACCCCCTTGTCTCCTAATATATCTTTTGTCTGTTCTAATTCAATTTTCTATTATCTTTTCTCATTAACACAAAATTTCTCCTGCAATCACAGATTGAAGTATGACACCTTTAAATCTTTCCCCTAAATTTAACACTTAAAATAATATATACTTTTCATTCTGATTCTACTTCGTACATTCTGAAGCTACTTACTATATTATAAAATAAAAAAGAATGATGAGTTTATGATATAATTAAACAGTAATCCATAGCAAATTAAGCTCTATTATTCAATCCAATTTTCTAACATTATTTCAAATATAAGTACAACAATACAATCTTATGTACTTAGCAGAATCTCTTTTTTTTTTAATCATATTTTTACCCACTATCTCTGAATAGATCTTGTTTCTTTACATCTTGTTTTAAACCTTTGTAACTTCTCTTCCTTTTTTCCCTTCCTTTCTTCTCCAATCCTGTCTTTTTACCCCCTTGTCTCTTAAAGCCCCTGTCACACTGAACCAACGGATGCAAAGAGGATGTAAAACGGACAAAAAAGCTTCCCATCTGTTGGAAAACGCGATGCATCCGTTGTATACTCACTGTGTATATGTTTCATATGCTCTATCTGTAAAACATCCATCGACTGCTATTTCATCTGCTCAAAAAGTTTTGAGCTACACAAAACTTTTTGAGCAGATGAACTTTCTGCTGCGTACGATCTACATCCGCGACACATACGGGGAACAAGCGTTCTAGGTCTGTTGTCATCTGTTATAGGTCCGATGTATCCTCTCGGCATCCTCTGGCCATCTGCGCAAATCACATCCGCTCCAGCGGAAAGTGGAAAGAGGGAGGAAGTGAAAGGTACGCAGAACGTCCACATAGCGTAAGTAGCACAGACATAGAAAGGATGAAAGCAGATGCAGCTCGGATATAAAGGATTAAAACGGACAAAACGTAAGTATAGGGAATGTATCTCGGATATTTAGGATGTCTGGAGGATGTCTAGAGTATGTGGAAGGACACCTAGTGGAAAACTGACATTTCCTATAAAAAGGGGGAGGAAATCACCTGGATCTCACTTTCAGTCTAGCAGCCCTGGTGTGCAGACCTCTTCAGCCTTGCTCTTGCTCTTCCACATCATCCATTGATCTCCATGGATCATCGCACACTCCTTTTGGTAGCCGACATCATTCAACACCAGAACCAAGCTCTCTTCAGGCTGTTTCACCTTTTCTATGCAAACAGAAGAAGGACATGTCCAAGAATTGTCTGGGTCCGACGATGGACCGGGAGAAGAGCGGAGTTTGGACTGTATGACAAGCTGATGGTGGAGCTGAGGAATGAAGACACTCACACATTCCAGCACTTCATGAGGATGCCACCAGCCATGTTTGAAAAAGTTGTGGAGCGTCTGAGACCCAGGCTGACCAAGGCAAACACCAACTTCCATCTCAACCTGGACCCCGGACTGAAGGTGGCACTGACTGTGCACCACCTGGGCTCTGGGACCACGTACAGAAACATGCACTATGCCTGGAGGGTTCCACACAACACCATCAGCATTGTCGTCAGAGAAGTGGTGCAGGCCATCATCGAAGAATAAGTGGAGGAGCTGCTCCAGTGTCCCACCACTGAAGAAGGCTGGAGGAAAGTTGCAGAACAGTGGTATCAGAAGTGGAACTTTCCCCACACTGTTGGAGCCATACATCGGAAGCACGTGACCTGCAAAGTTCCAGCCAACTCAGGATCCAATTATTTCAACTACAAGGGCTTATTCAGCATCATCCTTTTTGCCATGGTTGATGCTGACTATAAGTTCATGTACATCGATGCTTCAGGCAATGGGTCTGCTTCAGATGCCTAGATATACAACGCCAGTGACCTCAAAGGTGGGCTGGAATGCAACCTCATCATGGGTTTCCCAGATCCAGACCCCCTACCCAATGACACACAAGATGTGCCCGACTTCATCGTGGGTGATGACGCCTTCTCCCTCAGAACCTACCTCATGAAGCCCTACACTTCCAGATACCTCACACATGAAGAGAGAATCTTCAACTACAAGCTGTCCAGGGCAAGACGGGTGGTGGAGAACTCCTTTGTCATCCTGGCCAACAGTTTCCAGGTACTTACCACCATGCAGCATCGTCCACAGACTGTGAGGAGCATTGTGGAAGCTTGCTGCATCCTGCACAATCTCATGCGCACCTGCTACCCAGTGTTGCAGAACAGGCTCGTGGACTGCCAACAAGGCAATGGGGACATGGAGCCTGGTGAATGGAGGCAAGGACTAAACCTGTTAGACACTGTGTATGTGTCAGGCCCCAACAGAGCTTCATGTGAAGGGAACAAGCAGTGCAACCTCCTGAAACACTGGTGCAACTCCCCAGCTGGAGCAGTGGAGTGGCAAGACAGGATGGTAGATGCTTAATGGATGCTTCCTTCAGCCTGTCTCATCACACTGATGACATTGTGCCATGTATGTTGAGTGGCCTTACAATTAATAGGGCATTAATAAAGAGTTGTGTTTACGTTGAAATGTGTTGATCAATGAATAAATTGTTATTGATAATAAAGGGCCATATGCGTGGCACCTAGGAGGGTGGACCATACAGTCCCACTATGATTGCACTGGAGGTTTATCTATCCCACAGCTATTACCCATCCCACAGGTATCCTAACCCATCCCACAGCTATTACCCATTCCAAAGGTATCCCTGCCCATCCCACAGGTATCCTTACCCATCCCACAGCTATTACCCACCCCACAGGTATCCCTGCCCATCCCACTGCTAATCTTACCCATCTCACAAGCATACAAAGGCTTAAACCATTTCTAAAAATTGCCACCAAGACTTTATTTACTAAAAGAACTGAACCAAGTGTGTGAAGCAAAGATAAACTTTATTAAGAACAAATTGTAAAAGCAAAATGACCCAAGTAAAGTGTCCCAAGCAAAAATAAAGTCAACAGGTAGCAACCCAGTCTCTGGCAATTTTCTCAGTCACTCTGAGGCGTGCCCATCATCTCAGGGGTGAAGGGTCCAGGTGCTGTGGAGGTGGCTGCTGCTGGAGTGCTGGTCTGAGGCGCCATTGGGGAGCCTGGCCCCGAGAGGACAACAGGGGATGGTGTGTGGAGGAAGCTATCAGAGAGCTGGCTCAGTCCCATGATGTTGAGAGCCCCTTCCTCCATGACATGGGGTGTCAGTCCCAAGACCGATGACAGATGTTCTGAGGCCGGGCTTGGCTGTGGGGTGGAGGAAGGAGGAGTGTAGTGGGGCTGTCTGGTCTGCAGGTGAGTGAGGTGAGGCATCGGTGGCATCTGTGGCGTCGGTGGCATCGTTGGCATCGGTGGCAACTGTGGCGTTAGTGGCATCTGTGGCGTCGGTGGCATCGTAGGCATCGTTGGCATCGGTGGTATACCATGAACCTGTGCCTGGACTGGGAAGGGCTGCCTGTGCTGCTGGACCTCCTGGTAGCCGAAGCCTTGGTAGGTGAGGGCCTGTGAAAAGCCGTGGAAGGGCTGTGACATCACCTGGGGTGGAGGAGCACACCTGGACTGGGTCGGAGCAGGTTCAGCTAGGCCTGGAGGGTTGTGCAGAAGACTGGTGATCCTCTCCTTTATCACCTGGTACTGGGATTCGGACATGTCCATGAGGTTGACGTAGGTGAGGAAGGTTGACGTCTGGTTGACGTAGGTGAGGAAGGGCTTGCGGTTTGAGGATGGTATGTCAGTGTGTACCAGCTGAGAGAGGAGATCTACACTGCTTTTGATGGTGTCCCTGATCTCCAGCAGGACAGTGTGGCTCTGTCTCACCGGTCTGTCTCTCTGCCTGCTTTCTGTGGAGGTGGAGCTGGGGGTAGGTGTGGGTTGGTCTCTGATGTCAGCGGCCTCTCCTTGCTCCAAATGCATCAGGGGGTCCTCCACGAGCTCCGCCATGGGGAATGCAGCTGTCGGGGGGTTCTCCATCGTGGGACGCTCCACAGATACCTGCCTGGACACAGGAGCTGACTCTTGGCCAGAAGAGGACTGGCTCTCTGTGGGCTGCCTGAGAGAGAGGGTTGACAGCGGGACTGCTCCTCAGTGGTGGACCTCACCCTCCAAGAAGCTGCACTTGGCCATCATGTAGGACTCCCGGTCGGTGAGCTTGACCACAGCCTGGCCAGACTTCTTGAGGTTCAGCTTCCCGTACCAGGTGTGCATGTGCTTCCACCATCCGAGGAGGACCTCCGAAGAGTAGCCCAGACTCTATGCCTTCTCTCTCCAAGCCGCCTGCTTCCGCTTGGTGTCTTGATAGTACCTGTGTCCCTTCCGCCAGAGGTACTCATTCTCACTCAGCCATTCGAGCACCTCATCCTCATGTTCCTCTCCAATGGAGTACTGTTTCCTCTCCCTATCATGTGATTGCCTCTTCCTCCCTCTGGCAGGGCCTTCTGGGCCCTCATCAGAAGGGCTTTGAGGTTCTAGGGGCTGGTCCACCACACCACCACCACCAGCAGCAGCAATAACAGCAGTAGCAAAAGCAGCACCAGCAGGACCAGCAGCACCAGCAGGACCAGCAGCACCAGCAACACCAGCAGCACCAGGAGTACCTGCAGCACTAGCAGCACCAGCAGCACCAGCAGCATTAGCAGGACCAAGAACAGCACCAGCAGAGTAAGCACCAGCAGAAGCATGAGCACCAGGAGCAGCTCCAGCAGAGTAAGCACCAGCAGAAACCCCAGCACTAGCAGAGTCAGCCCCAGCAGCAGAAGCCCCAGCAGAAGCAGAGTCAGCGCCAGGGGGTGGGATGGTGGCCCTGTCCTTCTTGCCAGGGCTGGCAGGAGTAGGCACAGGCTTCCTCTTCTTCCCCATGGTTTTTGGCTGAATATGTGTCTGGCAGCAGGTCTTTCCTCTGAATGGTGACCTGCTTGGGAGCTGCATCCTTTTATATCCACTGCGCTGATGCAATGCATCCTCCCCACATGTGCAGTGAATGCTTTGCATCTATTAGGCATCTGCTAGGTGTCCACTCTGCAGCTGCGTCATCCGCTAGACATCCGCTCTGCATCCGTTCCTTCCGCTGCACGTCCACTTCGCTGTGCTCCCCCGGAAGCCCTGTGGATGTGCCATCTGCTTCCATCCACTTCCATCTGCTAGGCTTCCGTGGAGCATCCGCTTTACATCCTCTCCCCTTCCGTTCCTTTCCGTTGTTGTCCGCTCTGTTTATGCAAATTTGGGGCACTTTTGAGAGCGGATAACAATGGATGGAACATTTTCTCATCCGCTGTGTCCTTTTTACATACTTTTTGCATCCATCGGCCGATGTGACAGGCCTTAATATAAGAGCTTGGGATCTGATACCTCCCTATCTATTAATGTGAGCCTTGATGGTGGTATTGTCCATCAAGACAAGGACATGGAAGTGAAATATGTGTGACCTAACTTATTTAAGAGCAAATCTGACTGCTCTTAATTCTAGCCAATTAATATTCTTCCCTTTTTCTATTCAAGACCACAGGCCCTGCACCAAATTTGAGTCTAGATGGGCTTCCCAGCTGGAGAGAGTGGCATCTGTGGTAATGACTATATAGGAAGGTTCTTTGAATGATTGTCCAGCATGTAAGGCCAGAGAAGACCACCACAACAATGACCTCTTGATTGATGTTGGGACAGAAACCCTGATAGCTGAATGACTCCTGCCAATCTTTTGATGAGGTAAAAGGAACCAATGAAGTTTCTGGAGTGAAGCCTGGACCAAGGCACAATGGAAATGGTAGACATCATTTTCCCTAATAGCTTGGATAGAAAAGCTAGGGTGGATGAACAAGCCTTCACAATCTCCCCAATCATAGAATTCAGACTGTCTATCCTCTCTTGTAAGAGAAAAACTTTGCAAGAAAGTGTATTTATGTTAGCCTTCAAATGCAATCAAGTTGTGGATGAAGAAAAATGGCTTTTCTTCTTATTTATGGAAAATCTATCATCTTGCAACATGTTAATGGAGGTCTGTAGATCACTTAGAGCATGGTTCTTAGAAGTAGACTGGATTAAAATGTTGTCTAAGTAACATTGAATCTTAATAGGGATACTTCTCAAACAGGCTGCAAGGGCTGCCAAGATTTTTATAAAAACTCTGGGCGCAGAAGACAAGCCAAAGGAAATGGCCCTGTATTGGAAATGTTTGCCTTGGTAAGTGAAACATAAGCATTGCCTACATGACTGACAAATTTTGATATGAAGATAAGCTTCAGTTAGATCTATAGAGGTGAGAAAGTCACCCTCCCTGATGCCAGCCAAGATAGTCTGTCGTGAATGCATCCTGAAATGCTTGTACAAAACAAATTTACTGAGCCTTTTAAGATCTAAGATGACTCGCCATCCCCCAGAAGATTTAGATACTACAAACAGATGGAAATAGAATCTCTTGCTGTGTTGGTTAAAGGGGACCTTTTGTATGGCCCTGATATCTAACAGGTGTTGAAATGCTTGTTCCACCAACCATCTACGAGATGGTATTCTGGAGACTGAACAAGGTACAAAAAATCTGGGAGGAGGGGATCGAAATTCGAGGGATAGACCCTATCTAATAGTTTGTAACACCCAAGCATTGGAAGTGGTAGTTTCCCATTGGGCAGCAAAATGAGATAATCTGCCCCCATTGGGAGGCCTACTGATATTTTTATTGGGAGTGTCTGAAGAAGTGACTTCCTCTCCCACATAAGGGCCACTTGCCTGAATATTGCAGTCTGTCATGGGCTGCTCCGTCCTGAGTGCATTCTTGCCGGTAGTAGGGTTGCCTCTGGGACTCCTGAGCCCCTGAAATGTTAGGAGGAGCTATGGTTAGAAGGAGAAGCCCTAAAACTGGAACGTTGATTTTGGAGAAGGAAGATACTTCTTCTTGTCCTGGTTTCAACCAGGTGTGGCTCCAGGACCTCGACAAACAGTTTGTCCCCTTTTATGGGAGAAGAAGCCAACTATCTGTCTGCCAACTCTTCAGCCAAAACATTCTATGGGCAGCTATGGATGTGGCAATGGCCTTGGAGGCAAACCTGGCACTATTCAAAGTAGTGTCTGCAGTGAATTCTGTGGCTGCGACTAACTTATGAATATCCTGATGGATTTGCATGTCAGATGCAGGGACACATTCCTGCAATTGGTGAAGCCACCATAGAGATGACCTTGTGAAAAAGGAGGTGGCCGAAGCCGCTTTAACTGGCCAAGCGGCGGCCAGGTGAGTGTTCTGGATGGAATGCTTGATCTTCTTATCCTCAGCTTTTTCTGCCTCTTCAGGATCTGCTAGATTGGATGAGGCAGATATCATAGCCGCAACCGGTGCATCAAGTGTAGGTACCTGTAGAGAGCTGGTTAGCTTGGGCCCCATGGTGAAGAAACACCTCTCGTTGGCTGACAGCAAAGAGGAAGTACCGGGGCTTCCATCTATTTTTGTATAACATTGAGGAATAATCTAGGGACAGGTACCATTTCTGGTCTTACAGCTGCTTCATCAAAAAGTTGATCAGGTGGCACCATGCCATCAGCCTCTGTTTCACCAACATTGGCCCCAGGCTCCAGCTTTGCAGTTTTCTTGGCTTTGAATAATAAAGCCCTAAACTTCTATGCATCAAAAATACCAGTAAAGGAAGGTCTTTGAGGGGCCATATCCTCATCCTCTGAGAAATCAGATTATTTTTTCTCGTCTTCAAGGGCTCTGCATAAAATGCTGGGTAGCGAAGGCATTGGGGAACATCTGTCTCTGAAGGAGTAGGTTTCTCTGGCCTGAAAGGACCTGTCTGGTTTTGATTGATCTGAGGCTTCAGAGATATTTCCTTTAGATGCTTTAAGAGCCTCTACCTCTCCCCTTCTGATAGCCTTGGCAATAATGGCTTCCAAATGAACTGGAACATCCTCTTCTTCTTCCTCAGAATTGTAAGGTTCATGAACAGGTCTGGCCCTTTTTGGGGGAGGAGGAAGCAGCTCCTCCACAATTAAAGGCTCCCTATCATACCTCTCAAGGTCTCCCAAAGTAGTTGAATCCCCAACTGCAGAAGAATTATCAGGGAACCAAATACCAGGGTGAGGTGGCCCAGTAGAGGTAGAAGGCCTGACTTCCAGTTGTAAAACTGGGGGTTGTTTAGATTGACCTGATCCAGCATCAGAAGGGGGAGATCTCCTGTCCTTCCCCCCAGCCACATAGTGTCATTTCTCCAACCTTTTTCCAGAAGCCTTTGGTTCTTTCTGGACCTCTGGTTCAGCTCTGGCTTCAGGGGCCTTCCTCTTCTGTCTGCTCATGGATTTTCCTTTGGAAGTGGAAGGGTTGGGCTCCCTTTCTTATTCTTTATCAGCCATCTCACCTGGAGAATAAATTAATTCACAAGAAAGAAGGAGGGAAAGGAGTGAGGAGTATTAATAAATGCAATCACAAAGGAACAATGCAATAAAAAGCCTTATGCAGAAAGAAATTAATCAGCTTACCTGGTTAGCTGGCTTAGCAAGCCTGGAAAAGGCAACTATTGGGCTGCAGCCATACCCTGCCAGTCTCCCACCAGGTTTTGGACCTGCAAACAGGTCAGAATGGCACCCACACAATTCCTCAGTGCTGGAGATGTTCCACCAACTGTTTTAACTCAGCACTGGCAACGTGGCCGATGGCACCCTGCAACTGGGGTTATTTCCTGCCAGCTGGGATTGGACTGATGTCTGATCAAGTGGCTACTTTGCTTCCTCTAAGGTTTGCAAATCTCTCTACCAGGTCCTAAAGCCTCTGCTGCAGGCTGCTGCACTGTGCATTTTGTAGCCAAGGTGATCCAAACAGCAAGCCAGAAAAGTGAAAGAGAAACCTCAAGTGGTTTCTGCTGCTGCCATGCGACCATGCCAATCAGTTGGCTGCCCTTATCAGGACAATTGCCTGGAGCCCTTCCACGTGGTCCTGGCTCCCCGAACTGAGCCCTTCATGTGATCTGCAAATCCTGGAAGCTAAAATTAGCTCTCTCATCAGTCTCCAGCAGATTCCAAGCCTCAAAGGTCCCTTTAAAACTTTTTTTCCCTTTTTACAATCAGGCTCCAATTACAGCTACATTGGAGCCTTGTAAAACATGTGGAGTCCTGGCTAAGACTGAGTTGTAAAGTGGTGATTGGCTTCAGCAAATGGGTGGAGCTTGAATTTGAGCAGACTCAGTCCAACTGGTTTAAGCAGAGTTAACCAAATTCTATCTGGACTCACATAACCATACAATAGACAGGAAAAAAATCAATCGCACCTATTTAAATCACTTTATATTTGCAGATAATATTGTTCTCTTTTCACAGGATCCAGAAGAGTTACAAAGACAAATACAAGAGTTGTACAAAGCAGGAGAACCGTTTGGCTTAAAAATAAATCTAAAATGAGCCAGATTATGTTTAATAAATGCACCAAAGTAAGAAAAAAATATATCTGGAGAAGATGTAGATGGAATAGACCAGTACACCTTGGCCAACAAATTTTAGTGGAAGATTATACAATAAAGGAAATTGAATGTTAAATATGTTGGCAAGCATTTGTCAAGCTAAGCATAATTTTGAAGAACAGCCTCTACCTATGCCTGAAGAGAAAAAAAAAGATCAATGTATACTACCTGCTTGAACATATTCCAGTTCAACGTGGACAATAACCTCACAATTGATAAAAAAAAGCCTTGAGTGATGCAAAGAACCATGGAAAGATACATGTTTGGCATTTCAAGACAAGATAGAAAGACCTGCACATGGATTAGAGAATAAACGAAAGTATACAATATCACCAAGAGAGTAAAAGAATTGACATGGAAATGGGCTTGTCACATAGCAAGAAGAACTGATGGCAAGTGGACTAAAGCTGTCATAGAATGGATCCTACTTGATAAAAAGCATCCACAAAAGAGATCTAAAACAAGATGGATATCAGCAAGTATTGTGGGCTCAATTGGCAAAAGAAAGCTCAGGACTGTGTTGGTTAGAAACATGCAGAAGAGGCCTTCGTCCACAGAGGATAGACAATGGCTAAAATGATGATGATTGATGATTGATGATGATGGTGGTGGTGGTGGTGAAGATGATGATAATGATGATGAAAACAAATATGTTTATTGTTCAACTATTCGTATTCCCAATCTGGATGGATATATATGCATATATTAATATCAAAAACTGAGTTTGGACAGTTTAGCATAGAAAATATCTGTTTTCTTTCCTTAAATGATTAAAAAATAAATGTTGAAAAAACATTGGTATGAATAAGAAGTCAAAATCTTGTAATAGCTCCCTCAAAATATTTTAATTGAGCCATGCCTTTAAATATAGAATCAATTCACTTTCACAGAAAGATTGGAGAAAAAAATTGAAAGAGAGAAGAGAGAGTCTATTTCTCATATACTGGATGCCATCCAATGAAGGTAACAATTCTTAAATTATAGAATTGGTCAACAACATAGATGATAATCAGTCTAGAGAAGATAGCACTCATAATGGCTACTAAATTCATGGTCAGTATACTACAGCAGTGGTCCCCAAACTTTTTTGTACCAGGGACCAGTTTCATGCAGAAACACTTTTTCAAGGACTGGCAAAATCAATTCTTCCCCAATAGTAAAGGTCTTCTTAGCTTTAGCTAAGATAAAATATATATTTTAATTGCGATTATTCATTCTTTGCGGCCCAGTACAAAATGATCCATGGACCGGAACCAGTCTGGGGCCCGGTGGTTGGGGACCCCTGTACTACAGGATTGAAGACTTGCTGTGAAACAACAGAGAAGAGACCTGTTGCTCTTATACTTTGCTTACAGGCTTCCTATTTAATTGATATTTTTATTTTTTTAAAATAAGCCTTTAATCTGTGATAGCAAGGCAATTCTTATTCTGTTTTTTAGACAAGTTTGTAGCTTCTTCTAATCTTAAAATGTCTTTCACAAACTACTTCTTAAAAATATTTTCTCTGGTACCTAGTGCTACTTTTGTATGAAAGTTGAACCAGAGAAAACTACACCATTAGCTCACTTCTATGGGAATAGAGAAGAATATTTATAGCTCAGAGCTGAACTGTAGAGTTCTTCATGTCCAGTCCAAAATTATCATCATCAACAATGGTTAAGAATTCCCTTTAAAAAAAGATGCAAAGTTTCAAGTTGAGTCCTGTGATAAAGATCTAAATATGCTATAACTCAAGGGTATCAAATTCAAGGCCCAGGGGGCAGATCCAGCCCATGAGGTGCTTAGATCTAGCCTGCCGGGTTACACTGGAAACAGCAAAGGACTAGCCCATGGTGCCTGTATCAGCAAAAAGGGAGCTTTGGAGGGCTGCATGCTCCCTTTTTGCTGGCAGAGGGTAACAAGAGGCTATCACAGCCAAAAATGGAGCTTGAGAGCCCATTTTCTCTGACAGAGCACTCGGGCCATCCCAGGCATCCCAGACACGAGTGATGGTGAGTTGGCCACACCCACTCTGGCCATGCACACTCCACCCTCAAGATCAAACACAACCTTGATACAGCCCTCAATGAAATCAAGTTTGACACCTGGTCTAACTATAGTTAATATACCAGCTGTACATCCTTTCCTTATACAATATAAACCATTGTGTAGGGCTGTCGTTGCACTTAACCCACAAGTTGCAGCTAGTAAAAAGAAAGCCGTTGGATTGCTGAGTGGAATTTCGGGTTATTCTAAAGCAGCTTTAGCAAGTTGCCTATTAGCTGCTGAGCCAGATTAAAGGCTTTGTTGTTGCTGCATAAAGCTCTAAGTAACTTGAGACCAGGTGACCTAAATTGGATAATTGCAATAATCATAAAAGGAAGCCCTGCTATTTATGTCATGACCTTTTGTTTGCTTCTGTTTGGGGCATCTAATCACTGGGACATTTCCTTTCCTGGCATTTTTGGACATACCAATCTTGATAATGTATTAGATATTTCCTAAAGATCTTTCTGCTCATTCAGACTTTTAAACAGTTATTTGTATAACTGTGGCATGTGAATGTATTTTTTTCTTAAAACTTTAAAATATATAGTATCTGTGCTTTAATTGATGAAATTTCCTAGAGCAACCCTACTGGTTAAAGAAACAATATGTAAATATTTTGATTTTAGCACAAAATAAGGGAAAGTATGGTCTGAAACCAGAATAACTCAGAAGCAGAAGAAATTGTATTCTCAATGAATGTTAAGTAAATAGAAGTGTGGATATGAAAGGTGATCAAATAGTCCCCTTGAAGAAGTTATAATCAGTAAAAGAAATCAGAATCAGGGGCTCTTAGGAAGAAGTGCATGTAGGGGTCTTGGTCCTTTTTTGTCAACTATCAGTGATACAATCTCATATCTAAAATAATTGTGCCCAATGCAGGTTCTGAGAACTTTGAATAATCAGCATGTCAATTGCATGAATATTGCACTGATATATCACGCAGAATGCATTTGATGACATCCTTGTTTAGTTTAGTTGACTAATATATGGTCCTAGGCTAAACATATCCTTGTTGGTGACTGTGACTGCCAAAAGAAGTGGTTGGGGAGGGGAAGAATGTGAGACAGCCAAAAAAAAAGCAGCCGGTGCGCAAAATTCTTATGGTAAGCAAAAAGGGAACAGGAGCCAAGTGGATCTCTTCCAAAGAGTAGAAAAAAGAAATGAAACTTGGAGTAGAGCTTTGAGTACCACAGTAGACACAGATAGCACTCACATGGGAAAGAAACAAAGCAATGTCATCTTCATGGGCATGGCACAATAAAGGATTTAATTTAGGGAGGAGGAGGCAGCCTGAGGTGATAAAAGCAAATAAGAGACAAAAATGTAAGTTAAGGAATGGAGCAAAACTACTCAGGAGAAAGCAAGGCCTGGGAAAAGCCTTTTCTCCTTGCTGCATTTGGCCTAGATGGGATTTCTGTTTCTCCAACTAATAAGTGGAGAGAGTCAGCTTTGGGGACTGCAAATAATTCAAAATTATTGGTTGGCATTTTGGCCAAGGCGGATAAAGAAAGAGTGACAGTTTTATTAGTGATGAAATTGCCCAGAGAATCCGTTGAGGGAGGATCAAGGTTTGAAAAGCCAAGAGGAGGAAAAGCAGACCAGTTCAGATGGGCCATCCTGGAGAAAAATCAATCCGAGAGGGATTAAGCAGTAATAAAAAAAAGAGAGTGAGCAAAACAGCTGTATGAGGCTTTTGCAGAGACAGCTATTGTTATAGCATTTTGTTAAGGAATGGGGCAAAGCTGGGTTGTTTAAATAGGTATTGTGCCTTAGAAATGCATGTATCTTTCAGAAAACAATTGGGTACAAACTTCTAGTTCTTAGTATCCTTTTTGCCAGAAACAAAAAGAAACATCCCATTGAGATTAAGAGTTTACAATTGTCTAGAATCATGGTTTCTGTGAGGTGGCAGCTATATAAATTTGTGTAATTTATTTATTAGATTTATATGACACCCATCACTTACAATTACACACAGACACAGAAAAATCTGTTGTCATGTGGAAGATGTATGTTTGTGTGTGTAAAAAGTAAATGAAAAGAGAAAAGAAGTACCTGCAGATTTTACTCCACTAGCTGTAGCTGACTATAGCTCATCTTTATTTCTTTAAGCCATTGAGACAGTGCTGTATCAAAGATGTTTCTGCAGTCATGTGGCCAGCATGACATCAAGCTGCAACGTAAAACAAATAGTGATAATGTAACCTGGTTACTATCCCACCACTCATACCCATTTATCTACTTGCATTTACATGCTTTCAAATTGTGTGTATATATCAGAGTTTATTGAGAGGTTCTTGTCTGCTTAAAAAAGAAGATTGGATATTTTTTCCCCCACAGGAATCTCAAGGAAGGAAAGCAGGGATAGGATTCAAAAATCCCAGCAACTGGTTCTTTGCCCAGTTGCTGGGTGGGCATGGATATGGTGGGAATGGCCTACTGGAAGTTCCAGGAGGGCCGTTTTTTGCCTTCCCCAGAGTCCGGAGGCTTCCCTCAGGCCTCTGGGAAGGCAAAAACAGCCTCCCTGGGCTCTGGAGGCCCTCCGGAAGCCAGAAGCAGGCCTGTTTTTGGAGTTCCAGAACTTCTGAGAGGGCTGCTTTTCCCCCTCCCAGGGCCTCCACATGGACCCTCCACTTATCTGCATCCAAAACAAGCTATGTGGAGACTCCTGGGAGGGGAGGGGCAGGGTGGGCAGGGTCAGCCAGTCAGTTCAACTACTGGTTCAGTGAACCAGATGTAAATTTAACTTCTGGTTTGCCTGAACCAACTGAATCCCACCCCAGAAGGAGAGGGATTACCCTTAGAGTTTTCTTTTCCAGATGGAAATCTGGCAGTAGATGTTTGTTCAAATGAAAGTGTGTACAGTACAAGCTTGAGATATCTAATTTGGAGATTTCTAGGGAGATTCTAGAAGCTTCATTTCCAACAGGCATCAGCCCTGGTGGTGGGATCAAGTGAAATATATATTTGCTGGAAAATTTACAAATAAACAATGCTCTTTTTCCACTGGAATTTTCATTGTATGCTGAAATGTTAGCCAAGGTGTTCTCTGGGTTGACTCTTAATTTTGAAGATTTGTTGGTTTTGTGTTTGAATTTGGCAGGGAATTACACTGATGATGCCCAGATATTTGCTACTGAATATCATAAGCAGCATATTGAGCATATTAAAGGCTGTAAAACAGGGTTGGACTTATTTTTCAAGGGAGACCACTAGGAGATCCCAGAATTGTAGATTAGACTCTTTTGAAAGAAATCAATGGCATTTGATGGCCAAGAAAATGTCCTCTGAGTTTCTTGAAGTTATTAGGATTCAAAAATGAACATTTCAAGGGAGATGTTCCTAAGATTAAAGAAGTCAAAATAGATGCTAGGAGTGGTAGGATTCATGAAAGGTGTTGATTAGAAGTAGTCCTCATTTAACAACTGACTTGTTTAGCAGAGCTGGAGGACAGGGATGAGCCACACCTCCCACAACATCCGACCTGACCCTGGGTGAAGTGGTTGTTAAATTATTTGAATTCCACCATTGGCTCCATGCACATCTTTTTTTTCAGGTTGCAGCCCATTGTATTCATTTGTGTACAAATCATAGAAAATGGAGACTACATTTCCATACAAAAGTATAATGTGGAAGAAATTACTTATTTGTGTACAGGATGGCAAGAATCACTTGAGACAACCCCACTTTTATTCAACACATTAAAATGATCACCTCCCCCGCCTACTTCTTGCATTTGATGAAGTAGGCTGTTGCATACAACAGTGGATAAAAAAAAAAAATCTAGTTCAGTCCCAAAGGTGCCACAGTACTTCTGCATAAAGATGTTATATCAACCTTTTAATGACATAAACGCTGTAACTACCAGAACAAATCATTTGCAAAATTAATATTGATGACACTTGGAACAAGCCTTTGCTGCATTCAAATATAATATGCTCTTTCTGCATAATAATTTCATAATGTGTAAAAGCTAAAAATTATTTGCCAAGATCTATTGCTTCCCTCTATTAATAGTAATGAAGACTATCATAAGAGATTTTTGCTGACTCCAATCCAGCCAACAGTTACAGACATTGAAATCTCAGAGAGACCAAAGCCTGGGTAAGTTATCATTTGTTTTAAAGGCAGGACTGTCAAATTCATAAACTACGAGCCAGATGCATCACGTGCTAGCAATGCCCATACCCAGTTTAGTGAAGGGGGAAAAGTCCCAATACATCACGTTACTTCACTATGTCAAGAGTTTGACACCCCTGATTTAGAGAAATCATAGAGGAGAAAAAAAGGGAAACATTTTGCAGTTATTGATACATTTATATGTTGATTAGTTCTTGGTTGGTTGCAATCCTATTCCTTCCTTTTTACAACTAAAATGGCTGGCATGCAGCTGCTTCCTCATATTTATTCCTATGACTGCATTAAAGTCATCCAATGATCTCTGTGGTTGTGTGGACAGTTGGATGTGGGTTCAAGCCCAATACCTCAGCTGCCACCCTAGATTAATACTGCATTAAATATTTTTGAGCCTTCTGCCATAGCACCCTCATCATATTTCATATCTTGGAAAGTGTACAACAAACTTCTTGAGATTAAGGGCCTGTCACATAGGCCAACGGATGCAAGAAGTATGTAAAAAGGACACAGCGGATGAGAAAATTTTCAATCCGTTGTTATCCGCTCTCAAAAGTGCCCCAAATTTACATAAACAGAGCAGACAACAACGGAAAGGAACGGACGTGTGGAGGACGTAGCCAGGATGTTAAGTGGATGCTCCACGGAAGCCTAGCGGATGGAAGCGGATGGAAGCGGATGGCACATCAACAGGGCTTCCGGGGGAGCACAGCGAAGCAGACGCGCAGAGGAAGGAACGGATGCAGAGCGGATGCCGAGCAGATACAGCAGATGCATCACAGACGCCTAGTGGATGCCTAGCAGATGCAAAGTGTTCACTGCGCATGCGGGGAGGATGCATTGCATCAGCCCCGTGGATATAAAAGGATGCAGCTCGCAAGCAGGTCACCATTCAGAGGAAAGACCTGCTGCCAGACACAGCTCCAGCCAATAACCATGGGGAAGAAGAGGAAGCCTGTGCCATCTTCTACCAGCCCTGGCAAGAAGGACAGGGCCACCATCCCACCCCCTGGCCATAACTCTGCTTCTGCTGGGGCTTCTGCTGGTCTTGCTCCTGGTGCTGGTGCTTCTGCTGTTGCTTACTCTGCTGGCGCTGCTCCTGGTGCTGGTGCTTTTGCTGGTGTTTACTCTGCTGGCACTGCTGCGGGAGCTGGTGCTTCTGCTGGTGCTTACTCTGCTGGTGCACCTCCTGGTGCTGCTGGTGCTGCTGGTGCTGCTGGTCCTGCTGGTGCTTACTCTGCTGCTGCTGATCCTGGTCCTGCTGGTGCTGCTGGTGCTGCTGGTGCTGCTGGTGCTGCTGGTCCTGCTGGTCCTGCTTTTGCTGCTACTGTTGTTGTTCCTGCTGCTGCTGCTGCTGCTGTTGGTGTGGAGGAGCAGCCCCTAGAACCGAGAAGCTCCTCTGATGAGGGCCAAGAAGGCCCTACGAGAGGGAGGAAGAGGCAATACTCAATCGAAGAGGAACATGAGGATGAGGTGCTCGAATGGCTGAAGGATGGCTCTCAGGCAGCCCACAGAGAGCCAGTCCTCTTCTGGACAAGAGTCAGCTCCTGTGTCCAGGCAGGTATCTGTGGAGCGAGCCACAATGGAGACCCCCACGACAGCTGCACTCCCCGTGGTGGACCGCGTGGAGGACCCCCTGACGCAGAGGGAGCAAGGAGAGGGCACTTCCACCAGAGACCAACCCACCCCCACTCCCAACTCCACCTCCACAGAAAGCAGGCAGAGAGCCAGACTGGAGGGCCAGAGCCACACTGTCCTGCTGGAGATCAGGAACACCATCAAAAGCAGCATAGATCTCCTCCCTCAGCTGGTACACACCGACATACCATCCTCAAACTGCAAGCCCTTCCTCACCTACGTCAGCTAGACCCTCATGGACATGTCCGAATCACAGTACCAGGTGATAAAAGAGAGGATCACCGGTCTTATGCACAATCCTCCAGGCCCAGCTGAACCTGCTCCGACCCAGTCCAGGTCTGCTCCTCCACCCCAGGTGATGTCACAGCCCTTCCAAGGCTTTCCACAGGCCCTCACCTACCAAGGCTATGGCTACCAGGAGTTCCAGCAGCACAGGCAGCCCTTCCCAGTCCAGGCACAGGTTCATCGAACTAAACCGATGCCACCGATGCCACCGATGCCACCGACGCCACAGATGCCACCGACGCCACAGATGCCACCCATGCCTCACCTCGCTCAGCTGCAGACCAGATATCCCCACTACACTCCTCCTTCCTCCACCCCACAGCCAAGCCCGGCCTCAGAACATCTGTCATCGATATTGGGGCTGACACCCCATGTCATGGAGGAAGGGGCTCTCAACATCACGGGACTGAGCCAGCTCCCTGAGAGCTTCCTCCACACACCATCCCCTGTTGTCTTCTCAGGGCCAGGCACCCAATGGCGCCTCAGACCAGCACTCCAGCAGCAGCCACCTCCACAGCACCTGAACCCTTCACCCCTGAGATGATGGGGATGCCTCAGAGTGACTGAGAAGAGTGCCAGAGACTGGGTTGCTACCTGTTGACTTTATCTTTGCTTGGGACACTTTACTTGGGTCAGTTTGCTTTTACAGTTTGTTGTTAATAAAGTTTATCTTTGCTTCACACACTTGGTTTATTTATTTCAGTAAATAAAGTCTTGGTGGAAACTTTTAGAAATGGTTTAAGCCTTTGCATGCTTGTGGGATGGGTAAGGATAGCAGTGGGATGGGCAGGGATACCTTTGGGATGGGTAATAGCTGTGGGATGGGTAAGGATAGCTGTGGGATAGATAAGCCTCCAGTGCAAGCATAGTGGGACTGAATGGTCCACCCTCCCAGGTGCCACCCCTATGGCCCTTTATTATCAATAATAATTTAATCATTCATCAACACATTTCAACATAAACACAACTCTTTATTAAATGCCCTGTTCATTGTAGGGCCACTCAAAATACATGGCACAATCTCATCCGTGTGATGAGACAGGCTCAAGGAAACATCCATTAAGCATCTACCATCCTGTCTTGCCACTCCACTGCTCCAGCTGGGGAGTTGCACCAGTGTCTCAGGAGGTTGCGCTGCTTCTTCCCTGCACATGAAGCTCTGTTGGGGCCTGGTACATCCTTAGTGTCTATCAGGTTTCGCCCTTCCCTCCATTCACCAGGCTCCATGTCCCCATTGCCTTGTTGGTGGTCCACAAGCCTGTTCTGCAACACTGAATAGCGGGTGCGCATGAGATTGTGCAGGATGCAGCAAGCTTCCACAATGTTTCTCATGGTCTGTGGGCAATGCTGCATGGTGGTGAGAAGTACCTGGAGCCTGTTGGCTAGCATGCCAAAGGCATTCTCCACCACCCGTCTTGCCCTGGATAGCTTGTAGTTGAAGATCCTCTCTTCACGGGTGAGGTATTTGGAGGTGTAGGGCTTCAGGAGGTAGGTTGTGAGGGAGAAGGTGTCATCCCCCACGATGAAGTAGGGCACATCTTGTGTGTCATTGGGCAGGGGGTCTGGATCTGGGAAGCCCATGATTCCAGCCCCTCCTTGAGGTGACTGGCATTGAATACCTGGGCATCTGAAGATGACCCGTTGCCTGAAGCATCGATGTACATGAACTTGTAGTCAGCATCAACCATGACAAAGAGGATGATGCTGAAGTAGCCCTTGTAGTTGTGATAAGTGGACCCTGAGTTGGCTGGAGCTTTGCAGGCCATGTGCTTCCCATCTATGGCTCCAATTGTGTGGGGAAAGTTCCACTTCTGATACCATTGCTCTGCAACTTTCTTCCAGCCTTCTTCAGTGGAGGGGCACTGGAGGAGCTCCTTCAGGTATTCTTCAATGATGGCCTGCACCACTTCTCTGACCACAATGCTGATGGTGTTGTGTGGCACCCTCCAGGTGTACTGCATGCTCCTGTATGTGGTCCCGGATGTCAGGTGGTGCAGAGTCAGTGCCACCTTCAGCCCAGAGTCCAGGTTTGGCTGGAAGTTGGTGTTTGCCTTGGTCAACCTGGGTCTCAGCTGCTCCACAACTTCATCAAACATGGCTGGCTGCACCCTCATGAAGTTCTGGAATGCACGAGAGTCTTCGTTCCTCAGCTCCACCATCAGCTTGTTATACAGTCCGTACTCGGCTCTTCTTGCGATCCATCTTCGAACCCGGACACTTCTTGGATGCCTCCTTTTCTTCACCTAGAACAGGTGAAAAAGCCTGTAGAGGGCTTCACAGTGTTGTAGAACAATGGCGGCTATCAAAAGGAGTGTGTGACGATCCATGGTGGAGATGACTGGATGCTGTGGAAGAGGAAGAGCCAGATGAAGGCTGAAGAGGTCTGCACAGCAGGGCTGCTGGACTGAAAGTGAGATCCAGGTGATTTCTCCCCCTTTTTATAGGAAATACAGGTTTTCTGCTCGGTGTCCTTTTGCGTCCTCTAGGCATCCTGCAGACATCCTAAATATCTGAGATACATCCCCTATACAAACGTTTTTTCTATTTTAATGCTTTGTATGCGAGCGGCATCTGCTTTCATCCTTTCTACGTCCGTGCTACTAACTCTGTGTGTCCGTTCCGTGTCCATTTTGCTTCCTCCCTGTGTCTGTTTTCCGCTGGAGCGGATGCAAGTTGCGTGGATGCATAGCTGTTTTGTGCAGCTCACAACTTTTTGAGCGGATGAAATGTCAGTCGATGGATGCTGGACGGATAGAGAATATGAAAAACGGACGCAGTGAGTACAGAACGGATGCATCGCGTTAACCAACAGATGGCAAGTGTTTCTCTCCGTTTTACATCCTCTTTCCATCCGTTGGTGCTGTGTGACAGGGGCTTTAACTTGTGCTGAATCTAACACTGCATGTGGAATCTTCTTACATTCTGTCTCCAGGATACTGATCACTGATTTCTTAATCTCAGAGCTATCTGAGAGCTAAACCAGTATTTCTCCATCCTCCTCTTATCATTTTACCTTCCAAAGAAAATAAAGAGTTTTTTTTTTTTCTTGCTTCAAAATTTATCACATTATTTTGAATATCTGGAAGTTCAGCAGTACTGAGTAATAGGTTAGTGGGTGAAATTCTTTTTTGAAAAGGAATCTCATGGCATGTGTAGGCTTAGATGCAATATAGGACAAGGAGTACATGGAGTACAGAACACTGTGTTATTGGTCAGTTTGAAATCAACAAAGCAAATCCTGATTAACTGATAGAAGCGATACATATTTTTTTTTAAAAAAAAACAATAAATGCATGAAAATGAACGTGCTATAGAAGTCAGTGAAGGAAAATATATAACTGCAAAGTATTTTGATTGAATTTAAGTTAGTAAAGGCTTAGGAAATGGGCCGGTTGTTGGTCATTTGGAAAAAAAATCACTCTGTAGAATATAGAAACGATCACACTGTTAAGACATTAAGCTCTGTACAATTATTGAACCCCAAGTGGATATTTAGCATTGCCACATTCAGGAACCATCTTGATTATCATGTTGCATGAATAATATACTTTCTTCTTGGGTAGTTGACTAAGAGCCATGGTTTCTCATTGGTTAGAATGCAGTACTGCAGGCTACTTCTGCTAACTGCCAGCTGACTGCAATTTGGCAGTTCAAATCTCACCAGGCTCAAGGTTGATTCAGTTTTCCATCCTTCCAAAGTTGGTAAAATGAGGAGCCAGATTGTTGGGAGCAGTATGCTACTCTGTAAACTTCTTAGAGAGGGCTGTAAAAGCACTGTAAAATGGTATATAAGTAAGCACTATTATTATTGCTATTTAGTCAGTTTTATCCCATGTATGTCTATGTAATTTTGTACTATCAACTAACAGGGCTGATGCTTTTACTATGATTCTATGAAAGTATCAGCATTATCCTTTTTCATAATAAATTGTTTTATGCAATACTTATTGATTTTTATTCCAAACAATACTGAGAATGAAGAGGATAGTAATATTTTTATAATTTGAAATTCAAACAATAAAGCCTATTGACCACATGGACATCCTCATATCACCTCCCAGTGTTGACACACCTTTTAATTATATTAATTTTTCAACATAAAATATTTCCATCTTTTTCTCTTGCCATCTTTTTCTCATTATTACATGAAAAAAAAAAAGGCTGACCAATGATGGCTTATAAATCAGCCTGCTTTGTAGAGATCCTCCCCACTGCTTCTGTATTAAAGGAACCAGGCTCAAATTTCATTGCAAAAATCAAATGACTGACTGTATTTTTAGCTAAGAAACACAAAAACTAATTCATACTGCAGTGAGACATGTTCTTGAGAAATTACATTCTTGTGGATGGGCATAACTTGTCACTTGAGTTGCAGATCTAAACTAGAATGACACATCATTTTGACATATACATTGTATTGTGTTAGACTATGCATTCCTGTACATCCTTTACCAGTACATCCTTTACTGAATGAAAAATGGCAAACAGCCACTGCAAAGGTTGTTTCAGATTCAGTGAATGTTTAGTAACAGAAAGCTATAAAGTGACCTATGAAAGTTAATTCTGCACTTAAATTTTGGAGCAATCCCAAAGTAGATGTATAGTCACATCTATTACATACTATTACACCACTCAGGCAGTGAAATGGACTTAAGTATATCACAATGAATCAGGCCTTTAAATTATACAAGCTTGTTCTAGGTTTTCATAGTCTATTCCATGAGTGCTGGATAAACAATACAGGTATCAACAACCTGGATAGGTTGACACTGATGCAAAGTAATAATTTTCCCAATGTCACATTGTTCAAAGTGAACTCTTTGCATTCCACATATGATTGGTTCTCTTTTAGGCACATACATCTGAGAGATTCTTAGTGGAATTTTTTCTCTTATTCATAGGATTGTAGAATACTACTTTTTATTGGGCTAGGTGGAACTCCCCCTCCCTTCATTGTAAAGATTTTGAAAATTATCATATTTGTTCACTATTTAGGCCTGGTCCCACTGCACTTATGGATGCAAAAAGGATGTAAAACTTAAAAAAAAGCTTGCCATCCGTTGGAAAACACTATGCATCCATTGTGTACTCACTGCATACGTGTTTCATATACTCTATCCGTCGAGTATCCATCCACTGCGATTTCATCCACGCAAGAAGTTTTGAGCTGCACAAAACTTTGTGAACGGATGAACTTTCCGCCACGTATGATGCACATCCGTGACATATACGGGCAACAAACATTCTATGTCTGTTATCATCCATTAAACATCCGCTGTATCCTCTCTGCATTCTCTGGCCATCCCCTCAACTCACATACGCGGCAGCTGAAAAGGGAAAGAGGGAGGAAACAAAAGGTACATGGAACATCTACACAGTGTTAGTAGCACAGAAATAGAAAGGATTTTTCAGTCCCACTGGCCGATGGACACAAAACGTATGCATAAAAGACACAGCGGATGAGCAAAATTTCGTGGGTGGCTCCATCCATTGTCATCCGCTCCAAAAAATGGCAAAAATTTGCACAAACAGAACGGAAAAGAATGGAAAAGAATGGAAAAGAACGGAAAGGAACGGAAAAGAACTGAAAGGAATGGAAAAGCACAGAAAAGAATGGACGTGGATAGTATGTAGTGGGGACGTTAAATGGATGTTCATAGGAAGCCTAGTGGATGAAAGCGGATGGAAGCGGATGACACCTCCGAAGGGGTTCCAGGGGAGAATTTCGAAGCGGACGCATAGCGGATGAAGCGGATGCATCACATACGCCTAAAGGAAAGAAAGGGGATGCCGCACGGATGTATATCAGACGCAAAGTGTTCACTGCGCATGAGGGGAGTATGAATTGCATCAGCTCCATGGATATAAAAGGATGCAGCACGCATGCAGTCAGCATACAGGGGAAAGATGTGCTGCCACATACATCTTGCAGGAACACCATGGTTTGTCAGTCAGGCAAGAAGAGGAAGCCTGTGCCTACTCGTTCAAGTCCTGGCAAGGTGAAGAAGGCTAGAACCAGCATCCCACCTCCTGGCACTGACTCTGAAGCTGCTGCTGCTGCTGCTGCTCCTGTGGTGGACCAGCCCCATGGCCCTTAAAGCCCTGATGCTGAAGGCCCTGCTGTTGAAGCCCCTGAAGGCCCTGTCAAGCACACTGACCGGGAGATGTACATCATGGCCAAGTGCAGTTCCCTGGAGGGTGAGATCTGCCATTAAGGAGCAGCCCCTCTGACACCCCTCTCCCTCAGACAGCCCACAGACAGCCAGTCCTCTTCCAGCCAGGAGCCAGCTACCCTGTCCAGGTAGGTGTCTTAAAGGGCCCCACAGCAGAGACCCCCCTGACAGCTGCACTCTCCATGCTGGCGGAATTGGAGGATCCCATGGAGGAAGATGCTCTGCTGTCACAAATGGAGGAAGAAGCAGCAGCCACCAAAGGCCAACCCATCCCCACCCCCAGCTCCAGAGGATGCAGGCAGAGAGGCAGACTGAAGGACCAGGACCAGAGTGTGCTGTTGGAGGTCAGGGACACAGTGAAGACCAGCACAGAACTTCTCTCTCAGCTGGTCCACTTGGACAGACCATCCTCGGGCCGGAATACCTTCATCACCTACATGAGCCAGACCCTGAGAGACCTGCCAGAGGCCCAGTACCAGGTGATGAAGCAGAAATTAACAGCACTTCTTCACAAACTTCAAGGCCCAGCTGAAGCTGCTCCTACCCAGTCCAGGTCTGCTCCTCCACCCCAGGCAATGTCACAGCCCTTCCATGGCTTTCAACAGCCCCTCACCTACCAAGGCTATGACTACCAGGACTTCCCACAGCAGAAGCAGAACTTCCCAGTCCAGGCTCAGGTTCATCGGATGCCACAGATGCCAGTCCTCACCCAGCTGCAGAGCAGACAGCCCCACTACCTTCCTCCACCCCACAGCCAAGCCCGTCAATGGACAATCTGTCATCAGTATTGGGCCTGACATCTCAAGTCCTTGATGAAGGGCCTCTCAACCTCACAGGACTGAGTCAGCTTTCAGATAGCTTCCTGAACACACCACCACCTGTTGTACCTTTGGGATCAGGTATCCCAATGGTGCCTCAGACCAGCATTCAAGCCACAGCCACCTCCACAGTCCCTGCCCACTTAATATGCATCTCGTCTATAAAGTATTCAAAATGGACAAAATGTTTGTATCTACAATGTATCTCGTATATTTAGGATGTCTGCAGTATGTCTAGAATATGTAGAAGGCCCCATAGTGGACAACCGATATTTTCTATAAAAAGGGGGAGAAAATCATCTGGATTGCTGGGATGGTAGACCATACAGTTCCACGATGGTTGCACTGGAGGTTTATCTATCCCACAACTATCCTTATCTATCCTACAAGCATGCAAAGACTTAACCATTTTTTCAAAGTTTTCACCAACACTTTATTAAGTAAATAAAACGAACCAAGTAAACTAAGTGTCTTCAGCAAAGATAACCTTTATTAACTTTCTTAGGTAAACTTTATGACTTTATTAAATAAGCAAAATGAACCAAGTCAACTGTATTAAGTGTCTTAAGCAAATATAACCTTCATTAACTTTCTTAGGTAAACTTTATCAATGTATTAAATAAGCAAAATGAACCAAGTAAAGTGTCTTAAGCAAAGATAAACTTTACAAATAAACAACTCAGTTGTTTACTTCAGGTGTAGCTCCATTCAAAATCCAGGAAAGAAATACTTAGACTCTTTAATTTAGAGAAAAGATATCTTTTACTGAAAGTGAAGTGGTAGCAACCAAAGAATTCTGAATCTGAGAAATTAGGCGCGCAAATCACATATACAAAGTGATGGAAGTGTTCCCACCCCCAATAGTTCAGGTGAAACTTCCAATTAGAAGTTGTGAATATGGTCATGTGGGCATCTGTAGGTGATGATGAGGTCTCTGTCCATTGACCTTGGCATACTTTGATAACGGGTTGCAGTTGTGCAGAGAAAAGAAAGCCAAGCGAGAAATAGTAACCTAACTCTATTGTATACTCCCCCCCCTCATTTACACAACAGAAGAATGTAACACCTCCAGCTCACTTCCCAGACTTATCCCTACCTCCCCTCCCCCCTGTTTTTTATGACAGCCGAAAGATGCAAAGCGATAGTAGAAGATCTTGAAGGCTAACATTCGGCCCTCCTAGAAAAAGGAAAACCATCAGTCCTAGAAGAGAGAGAGGAGAAAATATGAAGACAATTATTAATCATTGAACAATTACAAAAGAATACAATCCTAAGGCTTATCAGGATACTTGGAACGAAATGCCTTGATCAACTTAGGGGCTTTAATGTCGGTTTCGTTAACCCATTTGGCTTGTGAAGAAAGGAAATGTTTCCAGGCTACAAGATACTGGAGTTGACCCCTCCATTTGCGAGAGACCAGAATTTCTTTAACTTCAAAATGTTGTTCACCTTCAATCAGTATTGGTATGGGAGGGTCAGCCTGGATGGTATGTCCAGGTTTTAGAAAACTAAAATGGAATACCAGATGAATTCGTCGAAGAGTTTTTGTTAAGTTCAGCTGGACTGTTACAGGATTTATAATCCATTCAATCGTGAAAGGACCAACATACTTAGGAGCAAGATTCTTTGACTTTTGAGTGGTCTGCAGGTATCTGGTAGACAGCAAAATTTGTCCCCCACTTTATATACTTTCTGTGGAGATCTTTTCTTGTCTGCAAACTTCTTATGAGCTTAATGGGCCTCATAAATTGCTTTGCATGTCACTGGCCAGTTAAGTTGGAGTTGAGTTATCCATTCATCGAATGAATGGATGTTAGGCTTTTCACGAAGAAGTTCAGGTATGGGTACAAAATCTTGTCCCGAAGCTACTTTAAATGTAAATCCAGTACTACTATGTACGGAGTTGTTATATGCCACTTCGGCAAATGGTAGTAAGTCGGACCAGTTATCTTGTTGATAATTGATACAACATCTAAGATATTGTTCTAAAGCCCATGTCACACTGAACCAACGGATGCAAAGAGGATGTAAAACGGACAAAAAACCTTGCCATCCGTTGGTTAACGTGATGTATCCGTTTATGGACGTTTCATCCGCTCAGAAAGTTTTGGGCTGCCGAAAATTTTTGCACTGAAAATGTATCCAGTTCGTCCATTCTGCATCCGCTACGCATCTTCTATGCATCTGCTATGCATCCGTTACGCATCCGCTATATCCGCTAGACATCTGCTGCACATCCGCGCAACTCCATCCGCTCCGGCGGTAAACGGACACAGGGAGGAAGCGGAATGGATGCAGAACAGATGCAGAATGGATGGCTAGTGGATGCAGAATGGAAACAAAGCGTTTAAAACAGAAAAAACCTTCGCAGAGGGGACCTATCTCAGATATTAAGGATGTCTAGAAGATGCCTACAGGATGCCTACAGGATGCCTAGAGGAAAACCTATACTGCCTATAAATAGGGGGAGCAACTCGCCTGCATCGCACTTTCAGAACAGCAGCCCACCTGTGCAGACCTCTGAAGCCTTCATCTACCTCTTCCTCTTCCACAGCATCCAGTCATGTCCACCGTGGATTGTAACAAAGTCCTTTCGGCAGCCACCATCATTCTGCAATAGTGCGAAGCCATCTGCAGGCTCTGTGAACACTACTGCAAGAAGAAAAGGAGCCACCCAAAAAGAGTCTGGGTCCGAAGATGGTTCACCAGTAGAGCGGAGGACGGACTGTACAACAAGCTGATGGTGGAGCTCAGGAGCGAAGACACTCGGGCGTTCCAGAACTTCATGAGGATGCCCCCAGCCATGTTTGACGAAGTTGTGCTGCACCTGACACCCAGGTTGACCAAGGCAAACACCAGCTTCCGGCCCAGCCTGGAACCTGGGCTCAAGGTGGCACTCACTCTGCGCCACCTGGCCTCAGGGACCTCCTACAGGAGCATGCAGTAGGGCTGGAGGGTGCCATCCAACACCATCAGCATTGTGGTCAGAGAAGTGGTGCAGGCCATCATCAAAGAATACAAGGAGGAGCTCCTCCAGTACCCCTCCACTGAAGAAGGATGGAAGAAAGTTGCAGAGCTGTGGTATCAGAAGTAGAACTTACCACACACCGTTGGAGCCATAGATAGCAAGCACGTGGCCTGCAAATCTCCAGCCAAGTCGGGGTCCACTTATTTCAACTCCAAGGGCTTCTTCAGCATCATCCTCTTTGCCATGGTCGATGCTGACTACAAGTTCATGTACATCGATGCTTCAGGCAACGGCTCATCTTCGGATGCCCAGGTATACAATGCCAATCACCTCAAGGAGGGGCTGGAACGCAAACTCATCATGGGCTTCCCAGGTCCAGAACCCCTGCCCAGATCCAGAACCCCTGCCTTTGGCATCCTGGCCAACAGGTTCCAGGTACTTCTCACCACCATGCAGCATTGCCCAGAAACCGTGAGGAGGATCATTGAAGCTTGCTGCATCCTGCACAATCTCATGTGCACCCGCTACCCAGTCTTGCAGAACAGGCTCGTGGACCTCCAACAAGCCAATGGAGTCATGGGGCCTGGGTAATGGAGGCAAGGACGAAACCTGATCGACACTGAGGATGTGCAAGGCCGCAACAGAGCCTCAAATGAAGCGAAGAAGCAGCGCAACCTCCTGAGATACTGGTGCAACTCCCCAGCTGGAGCAGTGGAGGGGCAAGACAGGGTGGTAGATGCTTAATGGATGCTTCCTTCAGCCTGTCTCATCACACAGATGAGATTGGGCCGTATATGTTTGGTTGGCCTACAATGAACAGGTCGTTTAATAAAGAGTTGTGTTTATGTTGACATGTGTGGAAAATTATTACATGATTATTGAAAATAAAGGGCCATAGGTGTGGCAACTGGGAGGGTGGACCATACAGTCCCACTATGCTTGCACTGGAGGTTTATCTATTGCACAGCTATTACCCATCCCAAAGGTATCCCTGCCCATCCCATAGGTATCCCTGCCCATCGCACAGCTATCCTTATCCATCCCACAAGCATTCAAAGGCTTAAACCATTTCTAACAGTTTCAACAGTTTCATAAAGCAAGACTTTATGAAAAAAAAGAAATGAAGCAAGTGTGTGAATCATAAATAGACTTTATTAACAACAAGCTATAAGACAAAAATGAGTCTCTGGCACTCCTCTTGGTCGCTCAGTTCCAGGGGTGAAGGGTGCAGGTGCTGTGGATGTGGCTGGTGCTGGAATGCTTGTCATCAGCTCCTCCAGAATCAGAAGCAGCAGAAGCGCCAGCCCCAGAAGAGCGAGCCCATGCTGCAGAAGCCCCAGCAGAACCAGAGTGAGGGCCAGGGGGTGGGATGGTAGCCCTGTCCCTCTTTCCAGGGCTGGCAGCAGATGGCTGAGGCTTGCTGTGCTTCCGCATGGTTGTGGGGTTGCTGTCTTGCAGGGAGGCTGGCAGGAACCAAGGCTGGCAGAAAGGCTGGTAGGGAGGCTGACACCAAGGCTGGCAGAAAGGCTGGCAGGGAGGCAGGCACCAAGGCTGGCAGGAAGGCTGGCAGGCAGGCAGGCACCAAGGCTGGCAGGCAGACATGAACCAAGGCTGGCAGCAAGGCTGGCAGGCAGACCGGTTGGCAGCAAGGCTGCCAGGGAGGCTGGCAGCAAGGCTGGCAGCAAGGCTGGCAGCAAGGCTGGTAGCAAGGCTGGCAGCAAGGCTGGCAGGCAGACATGCAGTCAGGGCAGGCAAGGCAGTCGATGTGTCCGGCAGCAGGTCTTTCCTCTGAATGGTGACCTGCTTCCGAGCTGCTTCTGTTATATCCGCAGAGCTGATGCAATGCATCCTCCCTGCATGCGCAGTGAACGCCAGGCATCCGTTAGGCTTCCGCTGTGCATCCGCTAGGCTTCTGCTCTGCATCCGCTTCATCCGTTCGGCGTCCACTCTGCATCCTCTGTTTCTGTTCCGTGTCCGCTTCGCTGAGGCCCCCCGGAAGCCCTGCGGATGTGCCACCCACTCCCATCCGCTCCCATCCACTTCCATCCGCTGGGCTTCCATTCTGCATCTGCTTTGCATCTGCCCTGCGTCCTCCCCGTGTCCCTGTTATCCGCTCTGGTTATGCAAATTTTCTCCCCTTTTGAGAGCAGATAACAACGGATGGAACATTTTGCTCGTCCTCTGTGTCCTTTTTGCATCTGTTGGCCAGTGTGACATGGGCTTAACACTGCGTTAGTCCTCTCACAGGCCCCATTGGTTTGAGGGTGGTGGGCGGAGATTAAGCCCTGGGCGGAGCCTATCAACTTCAGGAACTCTTTCCAAAAATTTGAGGTGAACTGGATCCCTTTATCAGAGATTATGCGTTCCGGAATGCCATGTAACCTATAGATATGTGAAATAAACAGTTTAGCCAGCGTCTTAACAGATGGAATCTTGGAACAAGGTATGCAATGTACTTGTTTGGAAAACAAATTGGTTACTACCCAAATTGGTTTCCACTGCTTTTGGGTAATTCTACTATAAAGTCCATAGAGATTTCCTTCCAGGGGGCTGTCGGTCTAGCTACATTCTGTAACAACCCTACTGGCTTGACAGGAGGTCTCTTCGCCGATGCACAAATTGGACAGCTAGCTACATAAGCTTCAATGTCCTTCTTTAAAGTAGGCCACCAGAATTGCCGCTTAACCAGGTGTAAGGTTTTCACAAATCCAAAGTGACCAGCTGCTTTAGAATCATGAGCTTGTTGTAGTATTTGGCCCCTCAGCACCTGTGGCACATACAACTTGGTCCCCACCCAAGCCAAACCATCTCCATCCGTATAGTTACTTGAATGAGCCAGGAACCATTCATAAAAATTCTTTTAGTTGTTCGGTTCGGTCATTTGATAAATCCACTTCTTGTTTCTTTTTTTGGGCTCTGGTAATCACTGGGGCGGCAAGATGTTTGGTTGAGTCAATTGGGCTTAACTCCTCCTGGCTCATACTATTATATTGGAGTAGTTTAGAAAGAGCATCCGCCATGAAATTCTTCCCTCCTGGAATGTACTTCAATGAGAAATTGAACCACTTGAAATACTGGGCCCAGCAAAGTTGTTTAGGGGACAGCTTTGGGGGCATTTTTAAGGCTTCCAAATGTTTATGATCAGTCCATACCTCGAATGGATGTTTTGCTCCTTCCAGGAAATGTCTCCAGGTCAGTAACGCCCAACAAACTGCAAAAGCTTCTTTTTCCCAGATGGCCCACCTTCTCTCGGTTTCAGACAACTTACGGGAGGTATACGCACAAAGCTGTAAGGTACCTTTCTCATTGATTTGAAGTAACACCGCTCCAACAGCCATATCACTTGCATCGGCTTGAATCACGAAAGGAGTTTCCATATCCGGTTGCTTTAGCACTGGTTCTGCAGCAAACAGTCGTTTTAGCTTTTCAAAAGCTGCTTGGCACTCCATGGACCACTCCAACGGCTTGCCCGGCCTTGGCTTCATCTCCCCTTTTGTTTTTAAAAGATTTGTGATGGGCATTGCTATCTTAGCAAATGTCGGGATAAATTGCTAGTAAAAATTTGCAAATCTCAAGAAGCTTTGAAGTTGTTTTCTGGTGCGTGGTGGAGCCCATTCCAAAATGGCACGCACTTTCTCTGGATCCATTTCTATGCCTTCAGATGAAATGCGATATCCCAAATAGTCAATTTTTTCTTGATGGAATTCACACTTTGACAGTTTAGCATACAACTTAGCGGCACACAGTTTCTGTAGAACTGACCGCACCAGTTTCACATGTTCATACAGAGTTTCCGTGTAGATAAGGATATCATCAAGATAAACCAGAACCGCCCTGTATAAATGTTCATGTAATACTTGAATGATCATCTGCATGAATACAGCTGTGGCCCCTTGTAAACCAAAAGGAAGAACGTTGAATTGGAAGCAACCCATCGGGCAGTTAAAAGCGGTCTTCCACTTATCCCCTTCCTTAATTCGAATTTGGTAGTATGCTTCTCTCAAATCCAACTTTGTGAAAATCTTCCCCTTCGCTAGGTGGGCCCACATGTCCTTCATCAAAGGAAAGGGGTACACGTTTTCCACGGAAATAGCGTTCAAATTTCTGTAGTCCACCACCAAGCATTTGGAACCATCTTTCTTTTCATGGAACAACACTGGGGCCGCTACCCGGGGCCTAGAAGGCTGAATGATTCCAGATTTTTATCTATAAACAATCTTAGCTCCTCCAATTCCCGTGGTGTCATTGAGTACAACTTCGGTTTCGGGAGCTTCACCACAGGCAAAATCTCAATAGCACAGTCTGTTGGGTGGTGAGGCGGAAGCTCATCTGAGGCCTTCTCACTGAACACTTCTTTTAAATCCCAATACTCTTTGGGAATTTTCTCCTCCCCTTTCACGGGTTCAGTACCTGTGGAAGCTATTTCAATCGGGACCTGAAGCGTTGGCTGAGATCTGCCCTCTTTTCCCGGTCGCTGCTTGGTGCGTATGCACAACAACCCCTTTCTCCAGTTAACCTGGGGTTTCCATTTCTGGAGCCAGGGACCACAATAAAACGCAGTGTCTCATCATGCTCTCCCATGATCATTTCTATACGTTCCGTGATAAAATGTGCAGAGCAACCTCCAGCCACTGATCCATCTAGATGGCAAAAGGAAATTGGCATCTTCAAAGGTTTTAGTTTTAAGCCCATTTTCTCCACTACTTCCATGTTGATTATACATCTTGTGCACTCAGAATCTAACAGGGCTAGCATTTCCCCTTTGACCACTGAATTGGGTACCCTCAACTTCACCGGAATGGTCATAGGGCCCACACTTGGACTTACCAGAAAGTCATCTTCTGAGTCAAAATCCTCCTCCTCAGGGGTAATTGGGGTTTCTGATTCCTCTCCTGCAGGAGGGGTGACCTCTGCCATCTCTTTCGACTTTAGTGCTGCTTCACGAGGCTTCACTGGGGACTTTTCAGGTTTCTTCCCTTCTTTTGGCTCCCCCTTTGGTTCCAGATTAACTTTGCAGTTCACAGCCCGGTTATCTTCCTTCCCACATTGAAAGCAGGCCGAGGGGTTGTGTATCGCCGCCACTCCTCCCTTCTGAGGTTTGGGGACCACTTGAGGGCATGGGGGGGAAGGCTTGCTCCACCCAGAACCTCCCCTCTGTCTGCTTCAGGTTAAATCAATTTCCACTTCTTCTGCCAGCAAGTACCACATCTGCAAGTCATTGGGGTCTCTTCTAGTCTCTTCTTCTCATCTTTGGTACACATCTTCATTTAAACCATCTTTAAACGCTTCTATCAGGGCTTCCTGGGACCAGCCTCGGATATGACCAGTTAACTGTCTAAATTCTTGGGTGTAGTCAGCCACTGACCTCCGCCCCTGATTTATGGTCTTCATCTTAATCCGGGCCTTGCGCTCTGCCAGTGGGTCCTCAAACCTAGCCCTCAGTGCAGTCATGAATAGGTTATAGTTCAGCAACTGGGGAGCATTATCATTATGCAGGGTCACCATCCACTCTGCAGCTGTTCCCTCCAGAGCCCTGGTAACACGTCTCACTTTGGCTGCTTCTGAGGGAAAATCCTCCCCGTATTCTTCCATATAGCTCCAAACTTGGGCTAGGAAAAATCCCAAGGTTTTGGGATCTCCCTCATATCTTACTTCTAACGGAGGCAGCCTAGGAACTCTATGCCTTCTAGGAATTACACTTCCCACTGAGGGCTCCGGGGCTGCTGCTGGATCGGGTTGATTCATGGGAGATGGGGCTGCTCTGCTTCTTCTGGCTGGGGCTACTTCCCCTCCCCCTTTATACCTTTGTGCAGCTTGGAGTTGTTCAAAGGCTTCATCAAGGAGTCTCCTGGCTTGATTCAGTGAGAGTTCTCTCTTTTCCTTCTCTTGCCATGGCTCCTCTTTTCTACGCCGGTGGGTAGTGGTGATCCTGGGGGGGGGGGGTCCTTCTCCAGATCTTTCCAGCCAACCCCCACCAACCATCTGGGCTTCACAGCTGGATCCTCTTCCAGATTGAGCTCTGCTAGCGATTGGGCTTCCTGTACCAGCAAAGAATCTTGCCCTCCAATGACTCCCAGGTCTTCCTGATCACTAGTTGAAGATGACATGATGTCCAGGCCCCCTCGGAAGAAAATTGGGTGTTCTCTCTGGGTGGGCTGGTAGATGGAGATTCAGAATAATGTCAGGCGGAGCTCCATTCAAATTCCAGGAAAGAAATACTTAGACTCTTTAATTTAGAGAAAATATATCTTTTACTGAAAGTGAAGTGGTAGCAACCAAAGAATTCTGAATCTGAGAAATTAGGCGTGCAAATCACATATACAAAGTGATGGAAGTGTTCCCACCCCCAATAGTTCAGATGAAACTTCCAATTAGAAGTTGTGAATATGGTCATGTGGGCATCTTCAGGTGATGATGAGGCCTCTGTCCATTGACCTTGGCATACTTTGATAACGGGTTGCAGTTGCGCAGAGAAAAGAAAGCTAAGCGAGGAATAGAAACCTAACTCTATTGTATACTCCCCCCCTCATTTACACAACAGAAGAATGTAACACCTCCAGCTCACTTCCCAGACTTCTCCCTACCTCCCCTCCCCCCCGTTTCTTATGACAGCTGAATGCTGCAAAGCGATAGTAGAAGATCTTGAAGGCTGACACAAAGACTTAACCATTTTTTCAAAGTTTTCACCAACACTTTATGAAGTAAATAAAATGAACCAAGTAAACTAAGTCTCTTCAGCAAAGATAACCTTTATTAACTTTCTTAGGTAAACTTTATGACTTTATTAAATAAGCAAAATGAACCAAGTAAACTGTATTAAGTGTCTTAAGCAAATATAACCTTCATTAACTTTCTTAGGTAAACTTTATGACTGTATTAAATAAGCAAAATGAACCAAGTAAAGTGTCTTAAGCAAAGATAAAGTTAACAAGTAAACAACTCAGTTTCTGACACTATTCTCAGTCACTCTGAGTCATGTCCATAGTCTCAGCTGTTAAGTGGGCAGGGACTGTCGAGGTGGCTGTGGCTTGAGTGCTAGTCTGAGGCACCATTAGGGTGCTTGGCCCCAAGGGTACAACAGGTGGTGGTGTGTTCAGGAAGCTATCTGAGATATGGAGGCTTTTTTTCAGCTTTCTCCTTGCTGGGAAGACTTACCTGACCTCTTGCTTTTCTGCTGGACCCAGTCCTGCAATGCCCTCAGAAAAGGAAAGGTGATATGAAAAGAAATTATGAGAAAAAATAACAATGCGATTTGAAAACACAGGCACTCAATGAAAATCATGATGATGCAGAAATAATGGAACATGAAACAACACAAAGCTTAATTTTTTATACACTGGACTCTACCGTGTTTCTCATATAATAAGGCCGGGCCTTATTTTTTTTTGACCCCCCCCCCAAAACAGCTTGGCCATCTTTTTGGGAATGACTTAATTTCCCCCCCCCCTTGCATCCTTGGGTGGGCGGGTGGCCACAGCTTGGATATTTGGGAGACCTTCCACCACCGTTGCTTTCCCTTCTCCCTTGCTGCCACGGCATTAGAGCAACACTGCGGTGTTTGGCGTGGCCACGTGTGGCCAGTCAGGGGTCCTCCCTGCAACCGGAGCCCTGAGGAGACACTTGGCTTCAGGCACTCCCATCGCCACCTTACCTTTGCTTTTGAAGGTAAAGCGAATTATTTTAAAAATGACACCCTATTACAACAAAGCCTCCCCTGCCCAAGAAGGCAGCCCAACCCCATTTGGGGAGGCAAATATCCCAGGACCTCTTTGGTTCCTCCCCAACCTCCCTACACTGTGTGCCTCTGATGAGCCAGTCCCTTCAGCCCAGCTAGCTCTTCCACCTAAAGAAAGGCCAGGCGGGTGGCTGCAGAGCAGCAGCAGCAGGTTCAAGCTGCTCGCAGCGGAAACAGTCACCACCCTTAGCCCGATGCAGGGAGAACGACCAAGGTTAGTGCCTACCAGCCCATCCTTCCTGTCTTTGGAGGCACCTGCACTGAGCGCCTCCACGGCCAGCCTAGCCACGCTGCTTCTGACTGGTTCCTTCAGGAGCATCTGCCGAGGGAGTTTTCGCAGCTCAGTTTCCCCTACCCACCCCAGCTGGCAGGTCCTCCTTTCATACAGGAGGATGAGAGATCCTGAGAGGATCTCTCCCTCTCCTCTCTCTCTCCCTGCAAGGTCAATGTCTGTGCTGCGGCTGAGGAGGAGGAGGCTGCAGCCAGTTCCTCCTGCTTGCTGAGAGGTGAGGAAGCCACGGCTTTGTAGAGCAAGCGAAGCGCTGCTCGCCCGGGTGAGATTTGGGAACAAGGGCAGGAGGAGGCATGCACACACCCATGGCTCGCTTTCCCGGCTCTGCCCAGCCCACACGGCTCTGGCGCGGCCCTTACGGGATGAGCGGAGGGTCCGGTGGGGAGGCACGTGCTGCCTTGGTGAGAGCTCTACGGCCAGGAAGGAGGGCCCGCCTGTCAGCTGCACTGGATGCCCCAGGCAGAGCGCGAAGCTTAAGGTAGTCTCTTTCAGGCGATCGAAGCTCCCCAAATGCAGTCACCCGCAACTTTGATTGGCCAGTAGAAGCGGCCTCGGGGCAAGCGCACACACACATACACACACTCCCCTCGCCATGAGACCATGAAAGCTCCCTTGAAGGTAGAGTCCCCAGCCGCTTCGGGGTGAGGCAGGGCTGCCCATATCCCCTGGTCTTTAGGCAATCTTTTTCAGGTGATGGAAGCTCCCTAAATGCAGTCACCAGCCACTTTGATTGGCCGGTAGAAGCAGCCTCGGGGTGAGCACACACACACACTTCCCTCACTGCGAGGCTGCTTCTAGCAGCCGATTGAATTGGCTGGTGACTGCATTTGAGGAGCTTCCATCGCCCGAAAGAGACTGCCTAAAGGCGAGGGGACATAGGCAGCCATGCCTCACCCTGAAGCAGATGAGGACTCTGCCTTCAAGGGAGCTTTTGTTGCTGAAAGAAGCGGCCTCGCGGCGAGGGGAATTTGTGTGTGTGTGTGTGTGCGGTCGCTCCGAGGCCACTTCTACCGGCCAATCGAAGTGGCTGGTGACTGCATTTGGGGAGCTTCCATTGCCTGAAGGAGACTGCCTAAAGGCAAGGGGACACGGGCAGCCACGCCACACCCTGAAGCAGCTGGGGACTCCGCCTTTGGGGAGCTTTCATCAGCTGATAGAAGCGGCCTCATGGCAAGGTACATGCATATGGACTGCTCTAGGTGGGGGAGGAAATTAAGTCACCCCAAAAAAGATGGCCTTGCCATTTTTTCAGGGATCAAGAAAAAATAAGGCCCGGCCTTTTTTTTGTGAGAAACACGGTATTTGGGCAAAGATCCTGAAGCAGGTATCAGAAAGTAGGTTCCATATTTAACTCAGCCAGTGTTCTTCCTTAAACTATGTCTACTTGTAGAATTAAATACTTTGTTTTCTTTCAGCTACAAAAATGAGATAATATAGAACAAGGGTCTTCAAACTTGACAGCTTTAAGACTTGTGGACTTCAACTCCCAGAATTCCTGACTAGCATGACTGGAGTTGGAATTCTGGGAGTTGAAGTCCACAAGTCTTAAAGCTGTCAGGTTTGAAGACCCCTGATGGAGACTAAAACATTTATTCTGAACCCTGATTGTTCTTCACCATTTTTCTCAATCATCTATTCAGTGGTTTGCTTCTGCATAAATCCCTGGTTGGCATCAGCAATTAAATTGGCATTAGAAATCTTAGCACTTTGAAGATGAGATGGGAATATGAAAAAGAAACAGAAATAAAAACCTTTGTTCCTTCTGAATACCAGATGTAGTATTCCTGCATTTCTCTGACATTACTCATTTTGATCAGATTGAATCCATATAGTGGAACTTCACAGTAACTGTTATTTTTGTGGAGCCATATCTGAGTTTTAACATATTGACACAAGTTCTTTAAGTTGAGTGGCTCTGAGCCAGATGCATAATTGGGCTTAGTGTCCTTTTAGAATGGGAACAATCAAGATTGAACCAATCAGGTTTTATAAACTGTTGATTCCTAACTGGAAATTTAGTAAGAAATTTCTTGCATTTAACACAAGTTGACATATTTATGAAAGATTTCATTGAAAGCTTGGGTGGGTGAGGAGACCATTTTCACCCATAGCTATCTGTTGCAAGTTGAAAAACCTAGAAATTGCCTTGGTGGAACACTTGGATATGGAACACTTGAATATTGGAACACTTTAATCTCTTACTTTGACTTATTTCAAGATTAACTAATAGATTCTTATCACATGGAAACTTAGATAAAACCCATCACAGAAATTGATAATTTGTGATCAGTTGATGGTCATTGTCCCCCTTCACATGTTGACTTAAAGTATGAAAATAACTCAGTAACTTCTTCTCAGTGTAGCTCTTCCATAAAACTGTTTGTTGACTGAGTCAGGATCTAGTTTTTCTCTGATTTCTACTGTAAATTCAAATCATACCAAACTTGGCTGAAGCTTCTCAGAGATCCAAACAGCATAGCTAGAAACTAAATCTTTACTGTAGCTCAGAACAATGGCCATTACAATCGTTGCAATTATAAAAAGGTGTGAACCTGATTCAGAACTTCTGTCTCCTAATTCAAATGCAAAGTTCATTTCCCCCATATCTCTCCCAATGCAATATAACTTTTGCCATCCATTGCTCATACTTAGTGTTTAACAAGCTTTAATTCTCTGCATTCTTGCTCTGAGACTCTTTTGCCATTATCAGTATCTGGAAACTTTGCTTATTAGTCTATGATAAAAACTAGATGAAACAAGGCTGCAATTATTGAGTTGGAATCTGCATATCCCAAGGGTTCTTTTTTCAACAGGCAACTGGTCTTTCTTGTTTTCTTTGAAGACATTAAATAAACAAACAAAAAAAGTCCAGTTGCATCTTCAAAACAGTACCTTTGGGACAACCATGACCTGGATGACTGAGAGTCTGCATAGACATTTGGAATATGCACAGTGATTCTGAAATAGTTCCACAACAAACTGCAATATTTTGGCTTGCAAATACTACAAGGATTTAATTATGATTTCGAGCTGCTTTATGTAAACAAAGTGTTTAAAAAAAGTCATCTTACTTTATTTTAGGTTCCACAGAGATAGATTTTTATGAGACTTTAAGAAAAAATGTTTTGTCCTACAATTTAATATTTCTGTGCTTATATTAATTGTGTTATGTCTATATTAATTGTGTTTCAGTTTTTTTTTCTCCACTTAATATGTCAAACTGTCCTGACAGAGAAATATCCTACAACATATGGATAGTACAAAGTATTTTTATAAAATATAAATATAGAATCATGTATTATTATTTTAAATGTATGTGAAGAGGGAAAATACCAACTAAAGAATGCTATTTTTATATAAATTCCAGAAATTAAACAAAATAAAATAATACTCATTGTATTTTCATCCCTCCTGAAATAGATTTACATAGATTTTGATTTATCAAATGGCTCATTTCTAATTCTGCTGACTCTTGATTTTGCAAACCATGAAAATTTAGGGGGGGGGGATTATTTCAATCCCAAGGTGTATATTTGGTTGACCCTGTGAACTCCAGACCTGCTTTAATTCTTCCATCTTCTTCATTATTGTAGATGGAATTGTCAGAAAACCAAGAGTCCTTATCTGGCTTTCTACTGTATTTTTTTACAGCTGCAGAAACTGGATGCCTACACAGAATGTCCTTCATTTGCTCTATTGACGTTTCATCCGCTCAGAGGGTTTTGAGCTGCTCAAAACTTTTGCGTGGAAAATGTATCCAATGTGTCTGTTCTGCATCCGCTAGGCATCTGCTAGGCATCCGCTAGGCATCAGTTCTGCATCTGTTACGCATCCGCTATATCCGCTAGGCATCCGCTATGCATCCACGCAACTCGATCCACTCCAGCGGTAAATGGACACAGGGAGGAAGCAGAATGGATGCGGAACGGATACAGAATGGATGCAGAATGGATGCAGAACGGATGGAGAAAGGATGAAAGCAAATGCAGCTCGCAAAGAAAGCATTTAAAACAGAAAAAACGTTTGCAGAGGGGACCTATCTCGGATATTAAGGATGTCTAGAGGATGCCTAGAGGATGCAAAGGGACACATAGTGGAAAATCTATACTGCTTATAAAAAGGGGGAGCAACTCATCTGCATCTCAATTTCAGACCAGCAGCCCAGCTGTGCAGACCTCTGCAGCCTTCATCTGACTCTTACTCTTCCACAGCATCCAGTCATGTCCACCATGGATCGTAACAAAGTCCTTTTGACAGCCACCATCATTCTGCAACAGTGCGAAGCCATCTACAGGCTCAGTGAACTCTACTACGGGAACAAAAAGAGGTGGCCAAGAAGCATCTGGGTCCGAAGATGGATCGGGAGAAGAGCAGAGTATGGACTGTACAACAAGCTGATGGTGGAGCTCAGGAACAAAGACACTCATGCATTCCAAAACTTCATGAGGATGCCTCCAGCCATGTTTCACGAAGTTGTGCAGTGGCTGAGACCCAGGTTGACCAAGCAAAGCACCAACTTCTGGCCCAGCCTGGAACCTGGGTTCAAGGTGGCACTCATTCTGCACCATCTGGCCTCAGGGACCACCTACAGGAGCATGCAGTACGGCTGGAGGGTGCCACACAACACCATCAGCATTGTGGTCAGAGAAGTGGTGCAGGCCAGCATCAAAGAATACAAGGAGGAGCTCCTCCAGTGCCCCTCCACTGAAGAAGGATGGAAGAAAGTTGCAGAGCAGTGGTATCAGAGGTGGAACTTCCCCCACACCGTTGGAGCCATAGATGGAAAGCATGTGGCCTGCAAAGCTCCAGCCAAGTCGGGGTCCATTTATTTCAACTACAAGGGCTTCTTCAGCATCATCCTCTACGCGATGGTCAATGCTGACTACAAATTCATGTACATCGATGCTTCAGGCAACGGGTCAGCTTCAGATGCCCAGGTATACAACTCCAGTGACCTCAAGGAGGGGCTGGAACGCAACCTCATAGTGGGCTTCCCAGATCAAGACCCACTGCCGAACGACACGCAAGATGTGCCCTACTTCATCATGGGGGATAACTCCTTCTCCCTCACAACCTACCTCATGAAGCCCTACACCTCCAGACTCCTCACCCGTGAAGAGAGGATCTTCAACTACAGGCTGTCCAGGGCAAGGCGGGTGGTAGAGAATGCCTTTGGCATCCTGGCCAACAGGTTCCAGGTACTTCTCACCACCATGCAGCATCGCCCACAGACCGTGAGGAGGATCATGGAAGCTTGCTGCATCATGCACACCCGCTACCCAGTGTTGCAGAACAGGCACATGGACCTCCAACAAGGCAATGGGGACATGGAGCCTGGGGAATGGAGGCAAGGGCAAAACCTGATAGACACTCAGGATGTGCAAGGGCCCAACAGAGCCTCACGTGAAGGGAAGAAGCAGTGCAACCTCCTGAAACACTGGTGCAACTCCCCAGCTGGAGTGGTGGAGTGGCAAAACAGGATGATAGATGCTTAATGGATGCTTCCTTCAGCCTGTCTCATCACACTGATGAGATTGGGCCATGTATGAACAGGGCAATGAACAGGGCGTTTAATAAAGAGTTGTGTTTATGTTGATATGTGTGGATGATTATTTCATTATTATTGATAATAAAGGGCCATAGATGTGGCACCTGGGAGGGTGGACCATAAAGTCCCACTATGCTTGCACTGGAGGTTTATCTATCCCACAGCTATTAGCCATCCCAAAGGTATCCCTGCTCATTCCACAGGTATCCCTGCCCATCCCACTGCTATCTTAACCCATCCCACAGATATCCTAACCCATCCCACAGGCATCCCTGCCCATCCCACTGCTATCTTAACCCATCCCACAGATATCCTAACCCATCCCAACGGTATCCCTGCCCATCTGACAGGTATCCCTGCCCATCCCACAGCTATTGCCCATCCCAAAGGTATCCCTGCCCACCCCACTGCTATCTTAACCCATCCCACAAACATGCAAAGGCTTAAACCATTTCTAAAAGTTTCCACCAAGACTTTATTAAAAAAAAGAAATGAAGCAAGTGTGTGAATCAAAGATAGGGTTTATTAACAACAAGCTCTAAGAGAAAAATGACCCAAGTCAAGTGTCCAAATAAAGTCCACAGGTAGCCAGCCAGCCAGTCTCTGGCACTCATCTTGGTCACTCGGAGGTGTGCCCAGTCTCAGGGGTGAAGGGTCCAGGTGCTGTTGAGGTGGCTGGTGCTGGAATGCTTGTCTGAAGCACCATTGGGGTGCCTGGCCCCGAGAGGACAACAGGTGACGGTGTGTTGAGAAAGCTCTCAGACAGCTGGCTCAGACCCGTGATGTTGAGAGCTCCTTCCTCCATGCCATGGGGAGTCAGCCCCAGTACCGAGAACAGATGTACTGAGGCCGGGCTTGGCTGTCTGGTCTGCAGCTGGGTGAGGACTGGCGTGGGTGTCATCAGTGGCGTGGGAGCATCATTGGCGTCGGTGGCATCATTGTCGTAGGTGGCATTTGTGGCGTCGGTGGCATCAGTGTCGTGGGTGGCATCGGTGGCATCAGTGGAACCTGTGGCAATGGTGTCGTCCGATGACTCTGTGCCAGGACTGGGAAGTTCTGCTGCCTGTGCTGCTGGACCTCCTGGTAGCCGTAGCCCTGGTAGGTGAGGGGCTGTGGAAAGCCTTGGAATGGGAGGGACATCACCTGGGGTGGAGGAGCAGACGTGGACTGGGTGGGAGCAGGTTCAGCTGGGCCTGGAGGGTTGTGAAGCAGCTCAGTGATCTGGTTCTTCACCACCTGGTACTGGGGTTCCACCATGTCCATGAGGGTCTGGTTCACATAGGTGAGGAAGGGCTTGCGGTTGGAGGATGGGGAGTCGGTGTGGACCATCTGAGAGAGATCTATGCTGCTCCGGATGGTGTCTCTGACTTCCAGCAGGACAGTGTGGCTCTGCCCCTCCGGTCTGCCTCTGTGCCTTTCTGTGGAGGTGGAGCTGGGGGTGGATGTGGGTAGGGCTGTGGTGGACGTGCCCTCTCCTTGCTCCCACTGCGTCAGGGAGTCCTCCACATGCTCCACCACAGTTAGTACAGCTGGGGGGGGTTCTCCGCCATGGCACGCTCCACAGAAACCTGCCTGGAGACAGCGACTGACTCTCAGCCAGAAGAGAACTGGCTCTCAGCAGGCTGCCGGAGAGAGAGGGTAGTGAGAGGGGCTGCTGGTGCTCCTCGGTGATGGATCTCACCCTCCAGGAAGCTGCACCTGGCCATGACGTAGGTCTCTTTGTCCGTCAGCTTAACTGTGGCCTGGCCAGATTTCTTGAGGTGCAGCTTCCCGTACCAGGTGTGCATATGCTTCCACCAGCCGAGGAGCACCTCCGAAGTGTAGCCCAGACTCTCCGTCTTCTCTCTCCAAGCAGCCTGCTTCCTTTTGGTGTCTCGATAGAGCCTGTGTCCCTTCCGCCAAAGATACTCGTTCTCCCTCAGCCATTCGAGCACCTCATTCTCATGTTCCTCTTCAATGGAGTACTGCTTCCTCTCCCGTCCCCGCATATGCCTCTTCCTCCCTTTGGCAGGACCAGATGGGCCCTCATCACAGGGGCTCCAAGGTAGTAGGGGCTGCTCCTCCACGCCACCACCAGCAGCAGCACCAGCAGGATCATCATCATCATCATCATCATCATCATCATCATCATCACCACCAGCAGGATCATAATCATCATCATCATCAGCAGCAGCAGCAGCAGCAGCAGCACCAGCAGGATCATCATCATCATCATCAGCAGCAGCAGCAGCAGCAGCAGCAACAGCAGCAGGACCAGCAGGACCAGCAGGACCAGGATCATCATCAGCAGAGTAAGCACCAGCAGCGCCAGCAAGACCAGGAGCATGAGCAGGACCAGGAGCATGAGCAGGATGAGCAGGATGAGCAATACCAAGAGCACGAGCAGGACGAGCAAGTCCAGGAGTACAAGCAGGATGAGCAGGACTAGCAGGATGAGGAGCAGCTTCAGCAGGGTATGCACCAGCAGAAGCACCACCGCCAGGAGCAGCCTCAGCAGAGTAAGCACGAGCAGAAGCACCACTGCCAGAAGCATCATCATCAGCTCCTCCAGAAGCAGAAGCAGCAGAAGCCCCAGCAGAAGCAGAGTCAGGGACAGGGGGCGGGAGGGTGGCCCTGTCCCTCTTGCCAGGGATGGCGGCAGGTTGCTGAGGCTTTCTCTTCTTCTCCATGGTTGTGGGGTTGCTGGCTGGCAGGGAGGCTGGCAGGGAGGCTGACAGGGAGGCTGGCAGGCAGCAAGGCTGGCAGGAAGGCTGGCAGCAAGGCTGGCAGGAAGGCTGGCAGGCAGGCAGGCACCAAGGCTGGCAGGCAGGCAGGCACCAAGGCAGGCAGGCAGACTGGCTGGCAGGGAGGCTATAAGCAGGCTGGCAGCAAGGCTGGCAGGCAGGCAGGCAGCAAGGCTGGTAGGGAGGCTGGCCAGGAGGCTGGGAGGCAGGCTGGCAGGAAGGCTGGCAGCAAGGCTTGCAGGAAGGCTTGCAGGCAGGCATGCAGGCAGAGCAGGCAAGGCAATCAATGTGTCCGGCAGCAGGTCTTTCCTCCGAATGGTGACCTGCTTCCCTTTATATCCGCGGGGCTTACGCAATGCATCCCCCCCGCATGCGCAATTAACACTCAGCATCCGTTAGGCTTCTGCTGTGCATCCGCTGTGCATCCGCTTCATACATCCGCATCCGCTCTGCATCCGCTTCATCCGTTCCGCGTCTGCTTTGCTGAGGTCCCCCAGAAGCCTTGTGGAAGTGCCATCCGCTCTCATTCACTTCCATCCGCTGGGCTTCCGTTCCGCATCCGCTTTCCATCCGCTCTGCATCCTCCCCACGTCCGTTCCTTTCGTGTTATCCACTCTGGTTATGCAAATTTTTGCCCCTTTTGAGAGCGGATAACAACGGATGGAACATTTTTCTCGTCCGCTGTGTCCTTTTTACAAACGTTTTGCATCTGTTGGGCAGTGTGACAGGGCCTTAATTCAGGATGTAATCTATGCAGGGCTTTATATGTCTGTCTATGTTTATTAACACATAGGCAACAATATTGTTTTAATAAATAATAAATAATATTCATAATTATTAATAAATAATAATAAAATATTGTTTTAATAGCACTGGGTACTTGGTCTGTGGCTCTGTGCCAAAGCATTGATGAATTTAGGGATCCAAAGCAAGTAACCTTTGTATTTATAGTGATAAATATTTTGGATTTTTTCTCCATCTCCATTGTAAATAAGTCTCTGCTGAGTCTGTTTTGTTGAAATACTTCCCCCATTAAGAATATTCTCAATTATGGCAAGGGATGTTGCTCAGCAATAATAGTGGATTACCATGAACTGTAAAATTATTATAAAGGGAAACAGTTCATTTTTTGGAGGAGGGAAGGTTTTTTTGTTTTGTTTTAAAGCAAATAGTACCACAAGAGAGTTTCACTCACTTTTTGAAAAAAAAAAAAAATATTGAGACATTCAAGTTTTGGTCAATAACATTTGACTCCATCATGTCATTTTCAGCACTTAGAGACCGCACAGATATTTTTTTCTCCATCAATCCCATCTATTTTCACTCCAAGTCCATCTATCTTGCTGCTCATTGTCCTTTTCTTTTCTTTCCTTCCACTTTTCCCAGCATTAAAGTATTTGAGAGGGAGAAATATAATGTTTTCAAAGTAGGATAATTTGAACCTGGTCATTTGTTCCTCAAGTGACTGAAGTAAGAACTCTGGATTGATTTATTCCATTATTTATCAGTTTCTTCCCTGTAGACTTCCTGAGTTTTGATAGAAGCCCAATGTATCATCACCTGAAGAGTTGACAACCCCCCCTCCCCCTTTACAACATATCCTTTTTGGAATATTCTCTTCCCAGAAATAAGGTAAGCTCCCACTTTTCCATGCCTTTCAGAAGTATCTGAAGACATAGCTCTGCTGCCTAACTTGGGACTTGAGAAGACCCATGCAACCTTGTTTCCAATCTCAAGGCTGGCTCTCCTCCCACCTTTTTAACTTTAATTATTCTATTCCTGTTTTAATAAGGGTTGTAATACTTATTTAGTTTTTATGCTTTTGATTGTATACCATATAGAGTCATTCTGTGAATGAGATAGACAGTTTCTAAGTTTGATATATCAATAAATGTGTCCAACATATATTGTTGGTTATTGTACTTTACTGGTATCGCTCTAATGGGATTTTTCTTCAGTACAAAATTCTAATTATATTTCTGATGCCCTTAGCATTATTTAAATGCTGCCCAAATTTACAGTCTAATACATCTGATATAAGAAGACCCAATTTTAATTGCATTGACATAATATTTTTCTTTTGTTCCATTATTATTTTCATACTACTTATTGTAATATATATATATATATATATATATATATATATTATCTATCTCTCTTTTTCTCTCTCTTTCTCATGTCTGTCTGCTATCTATCTATCTATCTATCTATCTATCTATCTATCTATCTATCTATCT
>BLBF01000002.1:96858154-96879524 GCA_015471245.1 Laticauda colubrina
AATAACATGTTTTTTGTCAAAATCTTTGTTTTATCTTTATTTATTTTGTGCCTACAACCAAGGTCAGTTTTAAAGGGTAGCTTTAGAGAATTGTGCTGTATTCATGACTGCTAGATTGTGAAATCCACCAGAGGATCCATTCTATTACTCTTATTGAGTAAAGCCCCTGTCACACAGCACCAACAGATGGAAAGAGGATATAAAATGGAGAGAAACACTTACCATCCATTGGTTAATGCGATGCATCCTTTCTGTACTCACTGTGTCTGTTTTTCATCCTCTCTAGCCGTCCAGCATCCGTCCACTGACATTTCATCCGCTCAAAAGGTTTTGAGCTGCACAAAACTTTTTGAGCGGAAAATGTATCCAACCCGTCCATTCTGCATCTGCAATGCATACGGGGAACATCCGTTCTACATCCGTCGTCATCCGTTATGCAACCACTATATCTTCTAGGCATCTGCTGCGTATCCGCGCAACTCAAATCCGTTCCAGTGGAAAACAGACACAGGGAGGAAGCGAAATGGACACGGAACGGACACAAAGTGTTAGTAGCATGGACGGAGAAAGGATGAAAGCGGATGCAGCTCACATACAAAGCATTAAAACAGAAAAAACGTTCACAGAGGGGACGTATCTCAGATATTTAGGAAGTCTGCAGGATGCCTAGAGGATGCAAAAGGACACCGAGCGGAAAACCTATATTTCCTATAAAAAGGGGGAGGAACTCACCTGGATCTCACTTGCAGTCCAGCAGCCCTGTGGTGCAGACCTCTTCAGCCTTCATCTGGCTCTTGCTCTTCCACAGCATCCAGTCATCTCCACCATGGAACATCAAATACTCCTTTTGGTAGCCACCATCGATCTACAACAGTGCGAAGCCATCTACAGGCTCTTTCACCTGTTCTACGCAAAGAAAAGGAGGGGGCCAAGAAGTGTCTGGGTCCGAAGATGGATCACCAGAAGAGCAAAGTATGGACTGTATAACAAGCTGATGGTGGAGCTGAGGAACGAAGACCCTCGTGCATTCCAGAACTTCATGAGGATGCCGCCAGCCATGTTTGACAAAGTTGTGGAGTGGCTGAGACCCAGGTTGACCAAGCAGTGCACCAAGTTCCAGCCCAGCCTGGACCCTGAGCTCAAGGTGGCACTGACTCTGCACCACCTGGCCTCAGGGACCATGTACAGGAGCATGCAGTACGCCTGGAGGGTACCACACAACACCATCAGCATTGTGGTCAGAGAAGTGGTGCAGGCCATCATCGAAGAATACCTGAAGGAGCTCCTCCAGTACCCCTCCACTGAAGAAGGCTGCAAGAAAGTTGCAGAGCAGTGGTATCAGAAGTGGAACTTCCCTCACACCGTTGGAGCCATAGATGGCAAGCACGTGGCCTGCAAAACACCACCCAAGTTGGTCTCCACTTATTTCAATTACAAGGGCTTCTTCAGCATCATCCTCTTCACCATGGTCGATGCTGACTACAAGTTCATGTACATCGATGCTTCAGGCAACGGGTCAGCTTCAGATGCCCAGATATACACCAGTCACCTCAAGGAGGGGCTGGAACACAACCTCATCATGGGCTTCCCAGATCCAGAACCCCTGACCAAGAACACACAAGATGTGCCCTACTTCATCATGGGGGATGAAGCCTTCTCCCTCGGAACCTACCTCATGAAGCCCTACACCTCCAGATGCCTCACCCGTGAAGAGAGGAACTTCAACTACAGGCTGTCCAGGGCAAAATGGGTGGTGGATAACCCCTTTGGCATCCTGGCCAACAGGTTCCAGGTACTTCTCACCACCATGCAGCATCACCCACAGACCGTGAGGAGGATCGTGGAAGCTTGCTGCATCCTACATAATCTCAGGATTATGCGTACCCGCTACCCAGTGTTGTAGAACAGGCTCGTGGACCTCCAACAAGGCAATGGGGACATGGAGCCTGGTGAATGGAGGCAAGGGCGAAACCTGATAGACACTGTGGATGTGGCAAGGCCCCAACAGAGCTTCACGTGAAGGGAAGAAACAGCACAACCTCCTGAAACACTGGTGGAACTCCCCAGCTGGAGCAGTGGAGTGGCAAGACAGGATGATAGATGCTTAATAGATGCTTCCTTCAGCCTGTCTCATCACACTGATGAGATTGGGCTGTGTATGTTGAATGGGCCTACAATGAAGAGGGCATTTAATAAAGAGTTGTGTTTATGTTGAAATATGTGGATCAATGATTACATTGTTATTGATAATAAAGGGCCATAGGTGTGGCACCTGGGAGGGTGGACCATACAGTCCCACTATGCTTGCACTGGAGGTTTATCTATCCCACAGCTATTACCCATTCCACAGGTATCCCTGCCCATCCCAGAGCTATTACCCATACCACAGGCATCCTAACCCATCCCACAGTTTTTCCCATGCCACATGTATCCCTGCCCATCCCACAGCTCTTATCCATTCCACAGGTATGCTAACACATCCCACAACTATTACCCATTCCAAAGGTATCCCTGCCCATCCCACTGCTATCTTAACCCATCCCACAAGCATGCAAAGGCTTAAACCATTTCTAAAAGTTTCCACCAAGACTTTATTTAATAAAATAAATGAAGCAAGTGTGTGAAGCAAAGATAATCTTTATTAATAACAAGCTGTAAAAGCAAAATGACCCAAGTTTCCCAAGCAAAGATAAAGTCAACAGGTAGCCACCCAGTCTCTGGCACTCTTCTTAGTCACTCTGAGGTGTGCCCAGTCTAAGGGGTGAAGGGTCCAGGTGCTGTGGAGGTGACTGCTGCTGGAGTGCTGGTCTGAGGCATCATTGGGGTGCCTGGCCCCAAGAGGACAATAGGGGACAGTGTGTGGAGATAGCTCTCAGAGAGCTGGCTCAGTCTCTTGATGTTGAGAGCACCTTCCTCCAGGACATGCGGTGTCAGCCCCAATACCGATGACAGATGTTCTGAGGCCGGGCTTGGCTGTGGGGTGGAGGAAGGAACAGTTTAGTGGGGATGTCTGGTCTGCAGCTGAGCAAGGTGGGGCATGGGTGGCATCTGTGGCATCGGTGTCAATGTGGCATCGGTGGCATCTGTGGCGTTGGTGGCATCAGTGGCATTGGTGGCACCGGTGGTGTTCGATGTACCTGTGCCTGCAACACTGCCTGTGCTGCTGGAGCTCCTGGTAGCCATAGCCTTGGTAGGTGAGGGCCTGTGGAAAGCCTTGGAAGGGCAGTGACATCACCTGGGGTGGAGGAGCAGACCTGGACTGGATGGGAGCAGGTTCAGCTGGGTCTGGAGGGTTGTGAAGAAGACTGGTGATCTTGTCCTTTATCACCTGGTACTGTGATTCGGACATGTCCATGAGGGTCTGGTTGACGTAGGTGAGGATGGGCTTGCTGTTGGAGGATGGTATGTCGGTGTGTACCAGCTGAGAGAGGAGATCTACGCTTGGCTTGATTGTGTCCCTGATCTCCAAGTGGACAGTGTGGCTCTGCCCCTCCAGTCTGCCTCTCTGCCTGCTTTCTGTGGAGGTGGAGGTGGGTGTGGATATGGGTTGGTCTCTGGTGGAAGTGCCCTCTCCTTCCTCCCACTGCATCATGGGGTCCTCCACACGTTCAGCCACGGGGAGTGCAGCTGTCAGGGGGGTCTCCGTCGTGGGGCGCTCCAGAATTACCTGCCTGGACACAGGAGCTGACTCTTGGCCAGAAGTGGACTGGCTCTCTGTGGGCTGCCTGAGAGAGAGGGTTGTGAGAGGGGCTGCTCCTTGGTGGTGGATCTCACCCTCCAAGAAGCTGCACTTGGCCATCACGTAGGTCTCTCAGTCCGTCAGCTTGACCGTGGCCTGGCCAGATTTCTTGAGGTGCAGCTTCCCGTACCAGGTGTGCATGTGCTTCCACCAGCCGAGGAGTACCTCTGAAGTGTAGCCCAGGCTCTCCGCCTTCTCTCTCCAAGCAGCCTGGTTCCTTTTGGTTTCTCGATAGAGCCTGTGTCACTTCCGCCAAAGATACTCGTTCTCCCTCAGCCATTCCAGCACCTCATTCTCATGTTCCTCTTTGATGGAGTACTGCCTCCTCTCCCATTCTCGTTCACATGTATGCCTCTTCCTCCCTCTGGCAGGGCCATCTGAGCCCTCATTAGAGGGGCTTCGAGGTTGTAGGGGCTGCTCCTCCACACCACCATCACCAGCAGCAGCAACAACAACAGTAGCAGCAAAAGCAGGACCAGCAGGTCCAGGAGCAGCAGCAACACCAGCAGCACCAGCAGCATCAGCAGCACCAGGATTAGCAGCAGTAGAGTAAGCATCAGCAGCGCCAGCAGCACCAGCAGCACCAGGATCATCAGCAGCAGAGTAAGCACCAGCAGCACCAGCAGCACCAGGAGCAGCACCAGTAGAGTTAGCACCAGCACCAGGAGCAGCGCCAGCAGAGTAAGCACCAGCACCAGGAGCAGAGCCAGCAGAATAAGCCCCAGCAGAAGCCCCAGCACCAGGAGCAGCACCAGCAGATTAAGCACCAGCAGAAGCACCAGCACCAGCAGAGTAAGCACCAGCAGAAGCACCAGCACCAGGAGCAGTGCCAGCAGAAGCTCCAGCAACAGAAGAGTCAGCCCCAGCAGCAGAAGCAGAGTCAGGGCCAGGGGGTGGGATGGTGGCCCTGTTCTTGCCAGGGCTGGCAGCCGATGCCGCAGGCTTTCTCTTCTTCCCCATGATTGTTGGCTGGCTGGCTGGCTGGCTGGCTGGCTGGAGCTGTGTCTGGCAGCAGGTCTTTTCTCTGAATGGTGACCTGCTTGCAAGCTGCATCCCTTTATATCCACGGGGCTGATGCAATGCATCCTCCCCGCATGCGCAGTGAATGCTTTGCATCCGCTAGGCATCCGCTAGGCTTCCGCTCTGCATCCGCTTCATCCGCTCGGCATCCACTCCTTCCGCTGTGCGTCCGCTTCACTGTGCTCCCCCGGAAGCCCTGCGGATGTGCCATCTGCTTCCATCTGCTTCCATCCGCTAGGCTTCTGTGGAGCATCTGCTTTCCATCCTGGCTACATCCTCCCCCCGTCCGTTCCTTTCTGTTGTTGTCCGCTCTGGTTATGCAAATTCGGGGCACTTTTGAGAGTGGATAACAATGGATGGAACATTTTTTCATCCACTGTGTCCTTTTTGCAAACGTTTTGCATCTGTCAGCCAATGTGACAGGCCCTTAACATTTATATGAAATGCTGAGTAAAATAAACAGGAAAAATCAAATTGGGTTGGGTATCATTACCACTAACACTCAATACTGTAATACCCAACTCCATTTCTTTATCAACTTGTTATCAGTCTATGCTGGGTACTGGATGGTCTTGCTGTTAAACCACATTACTCACAAGCTTGTCGATGCATGTAATAGGTTTATTGCCACAACTCCAATCCTGATCAGCAACAGTGGAGATACCAAATAAAGCTTCCTTTGAACACTCTTTTGATTTTTGAGAGTATTAAAAGCATGGTAAGGATGGCAGAGGGGAAAGACCTGAATGGATGGTGGAGGAGGAAGCTGAGGAAGCAGAAGAAGTGATTGAAGATTGTGGTGGTTGGGATCTGGATTCTTTAATACCGGTTCTTTGGCAAATAAACCTTTCAACTCATCAAAGGCTTTTTGACAATCAGATGACCATGGTAATATCTTATTCAGTTTTTGGTTTTCATTTCCTAAGTGTTTGGTTTGAAGTAAATTAGTCAATGGAAGTGCAATATCTACAGATTGTGGAATAAACTATCGGTAAAAATTGGCAAACTCCAAAAGCTTTGTAACTGTTTTTGTGTTGTAGGGGCTTGCCACTTCAGTATCATCTGTACCTTATTTCGATTTATTTCTATTCCATTTGCTGAAATACTGTATCCCAAATAGTCCAATTGTGTGCTATGAAACTCACATTTGGAGAGCTTTACATACAACTGTGCAAACAACAATTTTTAAGTACCTGTCTTACTAATTGGACATGTTCCTCTTTGGTTTCCGAATATATTAAAATTTCATCAACGTAGACTAATACTTCCCTATACAGGTGCTCATGTAATATCCCATTGATTAGCTGCATAAAAACAGCTGGAGCCCTTTGCAGTCCAATTGCCATAATTCCCTAGTGGGCAAATAAATGTTGTTTCCTACTCATCATCAGGGTGAATTAGTATGCAATAATAAGCCTCTCTTAGATTGAGTTTGGTAAAAATCTGTCCTTCCTCCAAGATAGCCAATAAGTCTTTTATCAATGGCAGTGGGTATAATGGCTCTACGCATACTGTGTTAAGACCCCTGAAATCGAAGCACAAATGCAAACCCCCCATCTTTCTTCACATGAAACAACACTGGGGCTCTATATGTGAATAGCCTGGTGTAATGAACCCTCTTTCTAAATTCTTATCAATATATTTTCTCATTTTCACCATTTCTTTAGAGGTCATAGAATATATCCTTGGCTTAGGCAATTTTGCACCAGTAACCAACTTGATAACACAATTAATCGCTCTATGTAGAGGTAGACACTCGGTCCCCTCCTCATTGAAAACATTTAGTTCTCCCCCTCACCATGCAAAGCCATTTTGAATGTTGAGCCATTTCCCACCCACATTCAGCAAACCTAACATCTGCCCATTATGCTACTTATCCTCCACACCTCCTCCCTATATAATTATGCCTAATTACCTCACCCTCATTCTGGCTTCTCATCCAACTCCAATATTAATCCCCTCTCCACAGTGAGCATGTCAGTCCTGGTGAATTCCCATCCCATCACCTGATTAACATCCAGTTTCCTGCCATCCTGTAGCCACACTGAAGCTCCATGGACTACAAGCACTGTTCCAAAGGCAATTGCAGCTTTGAAAATGCTGTATAGCGAAAGCGCTGTTCTAAAGTTAAATGCTGCTAAGCAGCTAATCAACCCTCCACTCAACAGCTGGCCATAGTTTCAAGCTTGGCAAGCACCAGACAGCTGACTGCTGTAGTGTGAGATGCAGAAGACTTTGAGTGAAATTGACGGTGGGTATTCTTTTTGTTCACATGCTAGCATTTTGATAATGTGTTGGGCTGCAGGCATTTCCCATGATACTGGCAAGATGCCTGAGCCTGACACTCATTGACATGAGATAGATGAGGACCAGTAAGCCAAAGCTAAATCCCATTATGAATAAATGAATAGCAAATTGACGGTAGGTAACTCTCCAGGTTTGGAACGAGTTGTACTCATGTGAAAAACTAGGAACAGTCTTTTTGAAGTCTTATTTCATTTTTGTTTCCTACTCTGGAGGCTCAAGTGTATACAGCTAGCTACCCTGATTTTGGTCACTGTAAACATACCACATCACACCAAACCACACCAATCAGAAATGTTCTTGTTACAGACATCACAAGAATTGTTGCTGTTTGAAGTTATGAATGAAGTTATGTCAAAGAAGAGGATACCCAAATCATGGTTAGAAGTATATATTAAGGCTAGGTCACACTGGCCAATGGATGCAAAACGTATGCAAAAAGGATACAGAGGACCAGCAAAATTTCAGGGGTGGCTCCATCCATTCTTATCTGCTCTCAAAAGTGCCCCAAATTTGCATAAACAGAATGGAAAATAATGGAAAGGAACGGACATGGGAAGGATGTAGCGGGGATGTAAAGTGGATGTTCGTCGGAAGCCTAGCGTATAAAAGCAGATGGAAGCAGATGACACATCCGCAGGGCTTCCGGGGGAGAATAGTGAAGCGGCTGTGTAGCGGAAGGAGCGGATGCATAGCGGATGACGTTGATGCATCGCGGACAACTATAGAATGCATAGCGGATGCCTAGCGGAGGCATAGCGAATGCAAAGCATTCACTGCGCATGCGGGGAGGATGAATTGCATAAGCTCCACGGATATAAAAGGATGCAGCTCGCAAGCAGTCACCATTCAGAGGAAAGAACTGCTGCCAGAGACAACTTGAGAGAACACCATGGGGAAGAAGAGGAAGCCTGTGCCTACTCCTGCCAGCCCTGGCAAGAAGGACAGAACCAACATCCCACCCCCTGGCGCTGACTCTGAAGCTGCTGGTGCTTCTGCTGCTGGTGCTGCTGGTGCTTCTCCTGCTGGTGCTTCTCCTGCTGGTGCTGCTGGTGCTGCTGGTGCTGCTGGTGCTTCTCCTGCTGCTGGTGCCCCTGGTGATTATTGTACTGATGCTGGTGCTGCTGGTGCTGCTGATGCTTCTCCTGCTGGTGCTGCTGGTGCTGCTGGTGCTGCTGGTGCTGCTGGTGCTTCTCCTGCTGCTGCTGCTGTGGTGGACAAGCCCCAAGGCCCTCAAAGCCCTGCATCTGAAGGCCCTGAAGACCCTACCAAAGGGAGGAAGAGGCAAGGCAAGGAGAAGGGAGAGAGGAAACAGGACTTCATATCCGAAGACCATGAGGAGGAGGTGCTGGAATGGTTGAGGGAGAACGAGTACCTGTGGAGGAAGGGCCACAGGTTCTATCGCGACACCAAGAGAAAGCAGGCAGCTTGGAGAGAGAATGCAGAGAACCTGGGCTACACTTCAGATGTCCTCCTGCGGTGGTGGAAGCACATGCACACCTGTTATGGCAAGCTGCACCTGAAGAAATATGGGCAGGTTGCTGTCAAGCTCACTGACCGGGAGACCGATGTCATGGCCAGGTGCAGCTTCCTGGAGGGTGAGATCCGCCACAGAGGAGCAGCCCCTCGGTCAACCCACTCCCTCAGACAGCCCGCAGAGAGCTACTCCTCTTCTAGCCAGGAGACAGCTACCACACTGTCCTCTTGGAGATCAGGGACACAATCAAAGCCAGCACAGATCTTCTCTCCCAGGTGGTCCACTTCGACATACCATCCTCGAACCGCAAGCCCTTCATCACCTACGTGCGCCAGAGCCTCATGGACATAGCCGAGCCCCACTACCAGGTGATGAAGGAGAGGATCACTGCACTTCTGCACCACCCTCCAGGCCCAGTTGAATCTGCTCCCACCCACTCTAGGTCTGTTCCTCCACCCCAGGCAATGTCACAGCCCTTCCAAGGCTTTCAACAGCCCCTCTCCTACCAAGGCTACGGCTACCACGACTTCCCTCAACAGAGGCAGCCCTTCCCAGTCCAGGCCCAGGTTCATCGAACGCCACAGATGCCACAGACACCTCATCTGACCCAGCTGCAGACCAGACAGCCCCACTACACTTCTCCTTCCTCCACCCCACAGCCAAGCCCTTCCTCAGAACATCTGTCATCAGTCTTGGGCCTCACATCCCAGGTACTTGATGAAGGGCCTCTCAACCTCACTGGACGGAGTCAGCTTTCTGAGAGCTTCCTGCACACACCATCTCCTGTTGTACTCTCGGGGCCAGGCACCCCAATGGTGCCTCAGACCAGCACTCCAGCCACAGCCACGTCCACAGTCCCTGGCCCCTTTACATCTGAGACCATGGGCATGCCTCAGACTGACTGAGATCAGTGCCAGAGACTAAGTTGTTACCTGTTCACTTTATCTTTGCTTAGGACACTTTACTTGGGTCATTTTGCTTTTTAATAAAGTCATACAGTTTGTTATTAGTAAAGGTTATCTTTGCTTCACTCACTTGGTCCTTTTTTTTTTTACTTAATAAAGTGTTGGGGAAAACTTTGAAAAAAGGGTTAAGCCTTTGCATGCTTGTGGGATTGGTAAGGATAGCTGTGGAATGGGTAAGGATAGTTGTGGATGGGTAAGGATAGTTGTGGGATGGGTAAGGATAGTTGTGGGATAGATAAACCTCCAGTGCAAGCATAGTGGGACTGTATGATCCACCCTCCCAGCTGCCACACATATGGTCCTTTATTATCAATAACAATTTATTCATTGATCAACACATTTTAAAATAAACAAAGCTCTTTATTAATGCTCTATTCATTGTAGGACCACTCAACATACATGGCACAATCTAATCAGTGTTATGTGACAGGCTGAAGGAAGCATCCATTAAGCATCTACCATCCTGTCTTGCCACTCCACTGCTCCAGCTGGGGAGTTGCACCAGTGTTTCAGGAGGTTGCGCTGCTTCTTCCCTTCACATGAAGCTCTGTTGGGGCCTTGCACATCCACAGTGTCTATCAGGTTTTGTCCTTGCCTCCATTCACCAGGCTCCATGTCCCCATTGCCTTGTTGACAGTCCACAACCCTGTTCTGCAACACTGGGTAGCCGGTGCACATGAGATTGTGCAGGATGAAGCAAGCTTCCACGATGCTCCTCACAGTCTGTGGGCGATGCTGCATAGTGGTGAGAAGTACCTGGAACCTGTTGGCCAGGATACCAAAGGCATTCTCCACCACCTGTCTTGCCCTGGACACCCTGTAGTTGAAGATCCTCTCTTCATGGGTGAGGTATCTTGAAGTGCAGGGCTTCATGATGTAGGTTCTGAGGGGGAAGGCGTCATCACCCACGATGAAGTAGGGCACATCTTGTGTGTCGTTGGGTAGAGGGTCTGGATCTGGAAAACCCATGATGAGGTTGTGTTCCAGCCCATCCTTGAGGTCACTGGTGTTCTATACCTGGCTATCTGAAGCTGACCCATTGCCTGAAGCATCAATGTACATGAACTTGTAGTCAGCATCAACCATGGCACAGAGGATGATATTGAAGAAGTCCTTGTAGTTGTAATGATTGGACCCTGAGTTGGCTGGAGTTTTGCAGGCCATGTGCTTCCCATCTATGGGTCCAACAGTGTGGGGAAAGTTCCACCTCTGATACCACTGCTCTGCAACTTTCCTCCAGCCTTCTTCAGTGGTGGGACACTGGAGAAGCTCCTCCACATATTCTTCGATGATGCCCTGCACAACTTCTCTGACCACAATGCTGATAGTGTTGTGTGGCACCCTCCAGGCATACTGCATGTTTCTGTACGTGGTCCCAGAGGTCAGGTTGCGCAGAGTCAGTGCCACCTTCAGCCCAGGGTCCAGGCTGGGAAGGAAGTTGTTGTTTGTCTTGGTCAACCTGGGTCTCAGACGCTCCAAAACTTCATCAAACATGGCTGGTGGCATCCTCATGAAGTTCTGGAATGCACAAGGGTCTTCATTCCTCAGCACCATCATCAGCTTGTCATAGAGTCCAAACGCTACTCTTCTCTCGATCCATCTTCAGACCCAGACAGTTCTTGGATGTCTCCTTCTTCTCCTTGCATAGAAAAGGTGAAACAGTCTGAACAGCGCTTGGTTCTGGTGTTGAATGATGGTGGCTACCAAAAGGAGTGTGCGATGATCCATGGTGGACATCAATGCATGATGTGGAAGAGCAAGAGCAAGGTTGAAGAGGTCTGCACACCACGGCTGCTGGACTGATAGTGAGATCCAGGTGATTTCCTCCCCCTTTTTATAGGAAATGTCTGTTTTCCGCTAGGTGTCCTTCCACATACTCTAGACATCCTCCAGACATCCTAAATATCCGAGATACATCCCATATACAAACATTTTGTCCATTTTAATGCTTTATATCTGAGCTGCATCTGCTTTCATCCTTTCTATGTCCGTGATACTAATGCTGTGTGGACGTTCTGTGTACCTTTCGCTTCCTCCCTCTTTCCGCTTTCCGCTGGAGCAGATGTGAGTTGCGCGGATGCCCAGAGGATGCCAAGAGGATACAGCTGATGTGTAACGGATGACAACGGACATAGAACGTTTGTTGCCCATATGTGTTGCGGATGTAGATCGTACTCGGCGGAAAGTTCATCCGCTCAAAAAGTTTTGTGCAGCTCAAAACTTTTTCAGCGGATGAAATAGCAGTAGATGGATGTTTGACAGATAGAGCATATGAAAGACCTACGCAGTGAGTACACAACGGATGCATCGCATTTTCCAACGGATGGCAAGTGTTTTTCTCCATTTTACATCCTCTTTGCATCTGTTGGTGCAATGTGACATGGGCTTTACACTTGTCCAAAAGGAGACGCTGACCCACAACAAATTAAGAACTATAGACCTATTTCCCTGTTAAACTCAGACTATAAACTATTTGCTTCAATATTGGCAGAAAGACTGAAAAGATATTTGAATAATTTTATTCATCCTGATAAAAATAGGTTTCTGCCATAGAGACAAATTAAAGTTAATATGAGAATAATTCTGGATACTTTGGAATACTATGAGACACATCCTGAAAAACAAATGGCTTTGATATTCTTAGATGCACAGAAAGCCTTTGATAATGTGAACTGGCAATTCATGTTATTACAGCTGGAGCAGATGAGCTTTGGGAAGAAATTTATTCAAGCTATAGAAGCTAAAAATCATAAACAAACAGCAAAGGTTATGATAGAGGAAGAATTGACATATTCCACTGACATAAGAAAAGGGACAAGACAAGGCTGCCCACTGTCACAGTTAACCTTGGAAGTGTTAAATAGAAATATTGTGTTTTTGTTAACCTTGGAAGTGTTAAATAGAAATATTAGAGAAGGAAAAGATACAAAAGGGATGAAAATTAAAAAGGAAGAATTTAAACTGCAAGCATTTGCAGATGATCTGGTATTCATTTTAGAGGATCCATTAGAAACAGCATTTAAAGTGATAAAAAAAAGAGGCATATGGAAAAGTAGCTGGTCTGAAAATAAATAAAGTTTAAATGAAGATCTTGACAAAGAATATGTTAGTAAGACAAAAGTAAGAATTGGAGGATGTTTTGAAAATCCAGGTCACAAATAAGGTTAAGTACTTGGGGATACATTTGACAGCAAGATGTAACACATTTAAAGAGAATAACTATATTAAACTCAAACAACAGATTGTGACAGATCTGGCAAAATGGGAAAATTTACAATTATCATTAATAGGAAGAATATCAACAATTAAGATGATTATATTACCTAGAAACTTATATCTGTTTCAAACAATTCCATTTAGGCTAGGGAAAGACTACTTTGAAGATTTAAATAAAACAGTGTTGAAGTATATGTGGCAGGGAAAGAAAGCGAGAATAAAATTAAAACTATTGTAAGAAGCTAGAATAAGAGGAAGATTTGGCCTGCCTAATTGGGAGTTATACTATCAAGCTACAAATCTAATGGGGGATAAGGAATGGATAACACGAAGAAATACTAGATTGTTGCCATTAGAAGGACGTGATTTGCTGTTGGGGTGGCACAAGGGAACTAAAATACAGGGGTATTTTAGAAGACATTATATACATGAGGCTTTGTTATGAAACTGGGAGGAGACTAAAAAGCAGTGTTATTTAAAAATTCCAGTCTGGTTATTGATTATTGAAGCATTTTCCTATCCTATAACATAAATAAAAAACAAACAGTTAGATATGGTGAAATATTGAATTAAAAGGATGAACTTAAATATATGCAAAAACTAGAAGAACATGGTATAAAGATGAATTGGTTTTCATATGTGCAAATGCACTCTAGATACAATAAAGATTCCAAAACAGATGGTTTTTATGATAAATTAACTGACTTAAGCCCATGTCACACTGCACCAATGGATGGAAAGAGGATGTAAAATGGAGATAAACATTTGCCATCTGTTGGTTAACACGATGCTTCCATTCTGTACTCACTGCCTCTGTTTTTCATCCTCTCTATCCGTCTATTGACATTTCATCCGCTCAAAAAGTTTTGAGCTGCTCAAAACTTTTTGAGCAGAAAATGTATCCAACGCGTCCGTTCTGCATCTGCAATGCATACGGGGAACATCTGTTCTACATCCGTTGTCATCTGTTACGCGTCCGATATATCCGCTAGGCATCCGCTGCGCATCCGCGCAACTCAAACCTAATCCAGAGGAAAACAGACACAGGGAGGAAGCGAAATGGATGCGGAACGGACACAAAGCGTTAGTAGCACGGACAGAGAAAGGATTAAAGCGGATGCAGCTCGCATACAAAGCATTAAAATGGAAAAAACATTCTCAGAGGGGACCTATCTCATATATTTAGGATGTCTGCAGGTTCCCCAGAGGATGCAAAGGGACACCGAGCGGAAAACCTATCTTTCCTATAAAAAGGGGGAGGAACTCACCTGGATCTCACTTTCAGTCCAGTAGCCCTGCTGTGCAGACCTTTTCAGCCTTCATCTGGCTCCTGCTCTTCCACAGCATCCAGTAATCTCCATCATGGATCGAAACACACTCCTTTGGTATCCACCATCGTTCTGCAACAGTGTGAAGCCATCTACAGGCTCTTTCACCTGTTCTACGGGAAAAAAAGGAGGCGGCCAAAAAGTGTTTGGGTCCAAAGATGGATCGGGAGAAGAGCAGAGTACGGACTGTACAACAACCTGATGGTGGAGCTGAGGAACGAAGACCCTCGTGCATTCCAGAACTTCATGAGGATGCCTCCAGCCATGTTTGACGAAGTTGTGGAGCGGCTGAGACCCAGGTTGACCAAGCAGAGCACCAACTTCCGGCCCAGCCTGGACCCTGGGATAAAGGTGGCACTGATTCTGCGCCACCTGGCCTCAGGGACCACCTACAGAAACATGCAGTACACCTGGAGGGTGCCACACAACACCATCAGCATTGTGGTCAGAGAAGTGATGCAGGCCATCATCGAAGAATACCTGGAGGAGCTCCTCCAGTGCCCCTACACTGAAGAAGGCTGGAAGAAAATTGCAGAGCAGTAGTATCAGAAGTGGAACTTCCCCCACACCATTGGAGCCATAGATGGGAAGCACGTGGCCTGCAAAGCTCCAGCCAAGTCGGGGTCCAATTATCACAAATACAAGGGCTTCTTCAGCATCATACTCTTTGCCATGTTCGATGCTGACTACAAGTTCATGTACATCGATGCTTCAGGCAACGGGTCCCCTTCAGAAGCCCAGGTATACAACGCCAGTCACCTCAAGGAGGGGCTGGAACGCAACCTCATCATGGGCTTCCCAGAACCAGACCCCCTGCCCAATGACACACAAGATGTGCCGTACTTCATTTTGGGGGATGACGCCTTCTCCCTCAGAACCTACCTCATGAAGCCCTACACTTCCAGACTCCTCACCCGTGAAGAGAGGATCTTCAACTACAGGCTGTCCAGGGCAAGGCTGGTGGTGGAGAACACCTTTGGCATCCTGGCCAACAGGTTCCAGGTACTTCTTACCACCATGCAGAATCGCCCAGAAAGCGTGTGGATCATCATGGAAGCTTTCTGCATCCTGCACAATCTCATGCGCACCCGCTACCCAGTGTTGCAGAACAGGCTCATGGACCTCCAATAAGGCAATGGGGACATGGAGCCTGGTGAATGGAGGCAAGGGCAAAACCTGATAGACATTGAGGATGTGCAAGGCCCCAACAGAGCTTCACGTGAAGGGAAGAAACAGTGCAACCTCCTGAGACATTGGTGCAACTCCCCAGCTGGAGCAGTGGAGTGGCAAGACAGGATGATAGATGCTTCATGGATGCTTCCTTGAGGCTGTCACATAACACTGATGAGATTATGCCATGTATGTTGGGTGGGCCTACAATGAACAGGACATTTAATAAAGAGTTGTGTTTATGTTGAAATGTGTGGATCAATGATTACATTGTTATTGGGCCAAAGGTGTGGCACCTGGGAGGGTGGACCATACAGTCCCACTAAGCTTGCACTGGAGGCCTATCTATCCCACAGCTATCCTTATCTATCCCACAGGTATCCCTGCCTATCCCATTGCTATCTTAACCCATCCCACAAGCATGCAAAGGTTTAAACCATTTCTAAAAGTTTCCACCAAGACTTTATTTACAAAAATAAATGAAGCAAGTGTGTGAAGAAAAGATAATCTTTATTAATAACAAGCTGTAAAAGAAAAATGACCCAAGTCAAGTGTCCAAAGCAAAAATAAAGTCAACAGGTAGCCACCCAGTCTCTGGCACTCTTCTTGGTCACTCTGAGGAATGCCCAGTCTCAGGGGTGAAAGGTTCAGGTGCTGTGGAGGTGGCTGCTGCTGGAGTGCTGATATGAGGCGCCATTAGAGTGCCTGGCCCCGAGAGGACAACAGGGTATTGTGTATGGAGGGAGCTCTCAGAGAGCTGGCTCAGTCTCTTGATGTTGAGAGCCCCTTCCTCCAGGACATGCGGTGTCAGCCCCAATACCGATGACAGATGTTCTGAGACCGGGCTTGGCTGTGGGGTGGAGGAAGGAGCAGTGTAGTGGGGATGTCTGGTCTGCAGGTAAGCGAGGTGGGGCGTCGGTGGCATCAGTGGCCTGGGTGGCATCTGTGGCGTGGGTGGCATCAGTGGCATCAGTGGCACCGGTGGCATACAATGTACCTGTGCCTGGACTTGGAAGGGCTGCCTGTGCTGCTGGACCTCCTGGTAGCCATAGCCTTGGTAGGTGAGGGCCTGTGGAAAGCCTTGGAAGGGCAGTGACATCACCTGGGGTGGAGGAGCAGGCCTGGACTGGGTTGGAGCAGGTTCATCTTGGTCTGGAGGGTTGTGAAGAAGATCGGTGATCCTGTCCTTCACCACCTGGTACTGTGGTTCCGACATGTTCATGAGTGTCTGGTTGACGTAGGTGAGGAAGGGTTTGCAGTTGGAGGATGGGACATCGGTGTGTACCAGCTGAGAGAGGAGATCTATGCTTCTTCTGATAGTGTCCCTGATCTCCAGCAGGACAGTGTGGCTCTGCCCCTCCTGTCTGCCTCTCTGCCTTTCTGTGGAGGTGGAGGTGGGGGTGGATGTGGGTTGGCCTGTGGTGGAAGTGCCCTCTCCTTGCTACCACTGCATCAGGGGGTCCTCCATGCGCTCCGCCATGGGTAGTACAGCTGTCGGGGAGTTCTCCATCGTGGCATGCTCCACAGATGCCTGCCTGGACACAGGAGTTGACTCTTTGCCAGAAGAGGAATGGCTCTCAGCAGGCTGCCTGAGAGAGAGGGTTGTGAGAGGGGCTGCTCCTCGGTGGTGGATCTCACCCTCCAAGAAGCTTCACTTGGCCATCACGTAGGTCTCTTGGTCCATCAGCTTGACCGTGGCCTGGCCAAATTTCTTGAGGTGCAGCTTCCCGTACCAGGTGTGCATTTGCTTCCACCAGCCGAGGAGCACCTCCGAAGTGTAGCCCAGGCTCTCCGCCTTCTCTCTCCAAGCAGCCTGCTTCCTTTTGGTTTCTCGATAGAGCCTGTGTCCCTTCCGCCAAAGATATTCATTCTCTCTCAGCCATTCCAGCATCTCCTCCTCATGTTCCTCTTCGATTGAGGATTGCCTCCTCTCCCGTTCACGCGTCTGCCCCTTCCTCTCTCTGGCAGGGCCATATGGGCCCTCATCAGAGGTGCTTCGAGGTAGTAGGGGCTGCTCCTCCACACCAGCAGCAGCAGCAGCAACAACAACAACAACAGTAGCAGCAAAAGCAGGACCAGCAGGACCAGCAGCACCAGTAGTAGCAGCAGCACCAGCAGGACCAGCAGGACCAGGATCAGCAGGAGAAGAGTAAGCACCGGCAGCGCCAGCAGGACCTGGAGCACCAGCAGGACCAGGAGCACCAGCAGGACCAGGAGCACCAGCAGGACCAGGAGCACCAGCAGGACCAGGAGCACCAGCAGGACCATCAGGATGAGGAGCAGCACCAGCAGAGTAAGCACCAGCAGAAGCACCAGCACCAGGAGCAGTGCCAGCAGAGTAAGCACCAGCAGAAGCATCAGCACCAGTGCCAGCAGAGTAAGCACCAGCAGAAGCACCAGCACCAGTGCCAGCAGAGTAAGCACCAGCAGAAGCACCAGCACCAGGAGCAGCGCCAGCAGAAGCTCCTGCACCAGAAGAGCGAGCCTGAGCAGCTGAAGCCCCAGCAGAAGCAGAGTCAGGGCCAGGGGGTGGGATGGTGGCCCTGTCCCTCTTTCCAGGGTTGGCAGCAAATGGCTGGGGCTTTCTCTTCTTCCCCATGGTTGTTGGGTTGTTGGCTTGCTGACTGGCTTGCTCGCTGGCTGGCTGGCTGGCTGGCTGGCTGGCTGGCTGGCTGGAGCTGTGTCTGGCAGCAGGTCTTTCCTCTGAATGGTGACCTGCTTGCGAGTTGCTTCCCTTTATATCTGTGGGGCTGATGCAATGCATCCTCCCCACATGCGCAGTGAACACTGTGCATCCGCTAGGCTTCCGCTAGGCTTCCGCTCTGCATCCGCTTCATCCACTCGGCATCCACTCTGCATCCGCTCCTTCTGCTACGCGTCCACTTCGCTGTACTCCCCCGGAAGCCCCGCAGATGTGCCATCTGCTCCCATCCGCTCTGCATCCTCTAATCTTCCATGGAGCATCTGCTTTCCATCCTAGCTACATCCTCTCCCCATCCGTTCCTTTCTGTTGTTGTCCGCTCTATTTATGCAAATTTGGGGAACTTTTGAGAACGGATAACAACGGATGGAACATTTTCTCATCCGCTGTGTCCTTTTTACAAACGTTTTGCATCCGTCGGCCAATGTGACAGGGCCTTTAGATAATATTTTGACAGGTACTGGTGAAAAGGTGATTTAAAAACTGTATAGATATTTATTAGAAATTAAGCTAGAAGAAAAACAAGTTAAAGAAATGCAGATTGCATGGGAGAAAAATTTTGGACATGGGATTGACTTAGAGAAATGGAAAAAAATGTGGTCTCAAAATTATAAAGTGACAATGTCAACAGCATATTAAAAAAAAAAAAAAACTTGTATAAGATGTTTTAGAGGTGCCACTTACCCCCAACAAGAATAGCAATGTTCAAGAATAAATCTGAAAAATGTTGGAAATGTTATCAGATACCTGGATAATATTAATATATGTGGTAGACGTGCACTGACGCTGAAAGATATTGGATTAAAGTCCACACATGATTGGACAAAAAAACAAAAAAACACATTGACTTGAAACCAGAGATATTTTTATTGGGAATTTTACCTGAAATATACAGTAAGGAATTGTAATATTTGATTGTAAATGTATTAACAGCAGCTAGGACTGTATTTGCTAAAAAATGGAAAAATGGGAAAATACCAATGCAGGAGGAAGCTATTAAGAAAATAATGGAATGTGCTGAAATGAGTAAATTGACATTTTAAATTAGAGAACAAGAAGATAAACAATTCAATAAGATTTGGGATTTATTTTATCAATGGTTAGAAAATAAAATATGTAATGAAATATGTAGAATTTTACAATATAAGGAGAATAGAAATATATAGAATATATAAAGATGTATTATTATATCATAATTATGGGATGGACTTAGGATGATAATATGAATTGTTATAAGAAAAATCAATTTAAAAATATGGAATATCCCGCATAACATGAATGAATAATAGCTATTGTCAAATGATTGATTAACAATGATAATTTATTAAGAAATATTTGATTGATAATATGAGAATATATAAAGTAATTGTAAATGAAGACTATGGAGAGGATGCACAAAAAAAATTGTAACCAACCGACACACTGTATGTATGTAATTGTAAGATGGCTTGATGGTTTTATGTTGTGTTTGTGTATGTTTTCCTAAAAATAAAATTTTATTTAAAAGAAATGTTCTTGTTACATCCTGTTTGAATTACTGCAATATGCACTGTCTAGGCTAATTCTTGAAGGCAGTCAAGAATTTGCAGCTTAGTGCATCTTGCTTAACTTGCTTCATGAACTGAACTGAACAAACAACAAAATCATGTAAGGAATAACAATCCATACCTATTCACAATTTTAAAATATATTCATAAGTATATATCCATATAAAAATGTAGAATGCCTTTTGGTCTACTATGTATGCTGGGAGAATTAGGTCGAATTAGGAAAATATACCATGTTTTTAACTAAGAAGAAATGTTAAAGTGGGCTCTCTCTTTCTTTGGATCATCTGCCATTGCTGTTGGCCAGAATGTAAGAAGGAAGCAAATATTTCTTATGGCAGTATGAAAATCTATCAGTGCAACTTGCCAAAAACTCAATTAGGGACACATTTGATCCCATCCTTGGCAATAACTCACAGAAGCCTACCTAAATTGGATTTATCTTTGTCTGCAAAGATTGCCTTTGATAGCTCGTATAATTATATTAAGTGTCTATTGACTCCTGCACTGAGGTTATAGAAAAATCAGTCCCCTCATGTTAGTTGGATTAAGATTTTGGAAATTTAACCACCTAAAATTATTATGGGATGACATCCACTGGGCAAGGTCAAATGTCTGCAAAATACTTAGATATCTGTAAAGGATTGATTTAGAGATGAAAAATCTGACGCTTCAAGATGACTAAATTATACTGGAGTCAAGATGAATTAGACTAGTCAACTGGTTTAAATTAGGATGGTATATACAACTTTTGCCACTTTGAGGGCAGAAAGTGTTTGGATGATAGCTGAATCAAATTGTTTATGTCATTTTTAAGATGAGAAATGAGAATGAGAAAGAAAGAAATGGGCAACATGATGAGAAAAAGTTGGTGAAAAGTATACACTATGTTAAATATATATTGTGGCTAAAATGTGTATCTTTTGGTCTTTCATATTTAATATTATATATACATATACATATATATACATACATACATACATACATACATACATACATATATACATACATACATATATATATATATGTTTTCTTAGGTTTTCGCGGGTACTTACATGTGTGCTGTTTAGCTTCCTTCGGGTATTATCCCACGTCATTGTAGTTCTGTTAAATTTGAAGCAATGTTTCAGCAGAATCTCATCTGCCATCATCAGGCTTCTGTATGGATGTGGGTCTCACAGTTCCTGGTTTCAAATTCGAGGCTGGTCCATTCTGATTGGCTAGGAGCCTGGGTCTGTGTTCATTGGACTTGGAGTTTGATTGATTATTGATGTGTCATAATAGTCTGCCTGGCAGACAAGACACATATAAACACTGAACTATGCACCCTGACTGAAATATTGACAGCCAATGGCTTCCAAAAAAACAAAATGACTAACTTGATCCACAAAAACACACCAAGACATAACAGAGATCTAGAAGACCAACAGACCTGTGGAACAGCTGTCTTGCCCTACATATGAGGTACTACAGATAAAATCAGTAAGATACCACCTAGGCATCACATCAAAACTGCCTTCAAAACAGACAAAAAAATAGCAGCCATCCTAAGAAACCCCAAAGATAAAATTGACCTGGAAAACCAAGGCATATACGAAATTCCCTGTACATCATGCCCGGCCACATACATTGGACAGACCAATAGAAGAATAAGTACCTGTCTAGATGAACACAAAAATGCAGTAAAAAAGCTGGAACACACCTCCTCACTAGTCCAACACATGAAAACCACAGGTCACAACATCAACTTCAATGGCACTAAAACTCTAGCCACTATAGAAAACCCCAACCACAGAATCATCAGAGAAGCCAGAGATATTTAAAAAAGATCTGAAAGCACTACAATGACGTGGGATAATACCCGAAGGAAGCTGAACAGCACACATGTAAGTACCCGCGAAAA
>BLBF01000002.1:96884650-96899999 GCA_015471245.1 Laticauda colubrina
ACATATACATATACATATACATATACATATACATATACATATACATACACATACACATACACATACACATACACATACACACACACACACACACACACACACACACACACACACACACACACACACATATATATATATATATATATATATATATAAGTTTCTTTAAGTTTTTGTGGGTACTTACATGTATGCTGTTCAGCTTCCTTCGGGTATTATCCCACGTCATTGTAGTTGTGCTTTTAAAGTTGTAGCAACGTTTCGGCAGAATGTCATCTGCCATCATCAGGCTTCTGTTTTGTGTTCATCAGATGAACACGTTTCCTGAAAAGAACTGAAATGGCTCTACTCAGGAACGAGCTCCACAGAAAGAGATTCCAATTGGATCAGTTAAATAAAGATTTAACTACTAGCACTACACCTGGAATTGAGCAGCAAAATTCAACCTCGACTTTGGGACAGGTTAAAACAACTTACGACTTTGAGAGCTGAAACTGAAACCACTTACAAAAATGACAAACTCTTGAAGAAACTAAAGAAATTAGAACATGACAAGAAAGCCCCCAACAACTCACAACAACACTTGAAACAATTAATATTTCACATTTCCAACAGAGAACTCCTCAAAACAGAAACAGATGTCCTAACCAAAGGATTCAATTATGCTATAGCACCCAAAAAATCTCCACAGAATCCATCATATGTGCTGTAGAATCCAGGCTAACTAAATTAAATACAGATGAAGCTGACAGAATAAGACACCAAGACACTAACATCCTATGCACAAGCAAACCACCCAAAAGCAACTTGCACAAAGAAGAACTCAAAGCGCTACAAACCCTGAAAAATGATAACAGCATAATAATACTCCCAGCAGACAAAGGAAATGCCACAGTAGTAATGGACAGAAAAGACTATGAAACAAAATTGACAGACCTACTCCAAGACTCCACATACAAATCCATAAACACGGACCCAACCACATATCTGGAAAAATTAACCAAGAAGAAAATTATAACCAGCCACTTGAGCAAAGACATCCAACAGACGATCATCCCAAGAGAAAAATCTTCTTGGCAAGCTGTTAATTTTGAAGACCCCTGATTTAAAGTATGTGACAAAGTGCATTATAAAGTAAATCATCTGAGTTATGGAATGTTTTGAAGTTGAAATTTGATGACTAGAGGTATGTGTAAAACTAAATGGAACATTTATCAAATGGTTCAATATTGACCAGGAATTATGATTTGGTATTCCCTTGACTATTCACATCTAAAGAATTTGTTGGGATAATGGAACAAATAGTTCCAAGTTAAACATAATTGGAAAAAAGGTAAAGCAAATAGAAGAATTTCTGTACTAAAATAAAATGATTACTTAACTTGGAGAAATAAATAAAGAAAATAAGATATGGGTAGTGTATGTTCATATTCTCAAAAGAAGCAAAACTGTATGCCTTATGACAAATTCATTTAATAGATATGAAAGTTGGATTAGTTTGGATAATCACAAAGACGTGTTGAATGTAACATGAATGTGGTATTCAAGAATTGTGTGAGGTAAATCAAAAAGAGAGGCTCAAGAATGAATGAGCCAAATGAATGTGGACTGAATAAAATGGTGAATAAAAAGCACTAAAGTATGCTGAATGATTTGGATACAGCAAGATTAAATGAGACTCATATTACAAAACAAATATACAAAAAGAACACAAAAGTCAAGAAGGGGAAGATTGAGAAAGCGGTAGCTGCATGGAGTTGATTAGATGCTCAAAAGGAAAAGATAAAAGATTTAGAAAAAAAAGCAGGGCATGAATGTGTAAAAACCATGTGGGTTCAAGGTATGGTGAGGTTTATGGTGTTAATATGAACTAGTTTGTTATATTCTATGTTTCTTTTTTATTTTCCTTTATCTCATGCCTTTGATTTATTTGGTTTTACTGTATATCCTATTGTCACTTTGTATAATGTTGCTTACCCTTAAAGAGAAAAGAATACTGGGTAGGCATCTGTGCAGAAAATTAGAAAAACATTGGCAGGATACAGATAAAAAAAATATTTTTAACATTAACATGATCTAGAATGGAAACAACTCACACATTCTTGATCAGCATTCAAGAACCATTAGTCTTCAAAACCGGCTCATGACACATGTGTCGTATAAGAAGCAGAAAATGGACATATCTGCAGTCTTTCTCAACCTTACCAACTTGAAGCTGTATTGGGCTTCAACTCCCAGAATTCCTCAGCTAGCATGACTGGCTGGAGAAATTTGGCAGTTGAAGTCCATACAGCTTCCATTTGCCAAGGTTGAGAAACATTGGTCTGCTGGATAGCTTTTCAAAAGCCACTGAAATGTTTGTGAATTCAAAAAGCAACCTGGAACATATTCCTAAGGTAGCAGTGACCAGGTACCTGCCAAAGAGAACCAACACAATAAGTGGTCAAAATCTAACTCAGTAGTTAGAATTTTCAGCCCTAAGACTCTGTTAAATTTTGTCTGCAGAATTATTTCTGCTGCTATCTTTCACAATGGTTGGGCAGCTGCTGATGTACTATCATGCTGAGGAAGACATCAGTGAACATTGGAATCTGTTGTTTTCCTTCTCCCAAATCCTTTCACTTCCCACTGTGCATTACCATTTGCTGCTGCTATTTCTGCTGAAAGGTGTACTCCCATACAAATGTGGGTTAATATGTGCTCTATGGTCACCTTGCCCTGTGATGTTTATGTCCTCAAGAAATATATTACCTACTGTTCAGAAAAAATGTAACAGGAAAGCAAAAGATTCCAGTTACGAAGAAAATGTTTTTTTTTTCCTTGCTTTTTCTGTGAGGTTTCTCTGTCTTCCTTTCCATTAACTTAAAAGTAAACACTGAAAGATGTGCCACTCCTTGGTCCGCACTGAAACTGCATTCTATTACATTACTTTGTTCAAAAAAACAGATTTTGGTAGTCATTTATGGATATGCAGGGAAATGAAGCAGTTGCAAGATGTTTTTGGAACCAAAAATGTTTTTTTATGGAAATAAAAAGCTTCCATTACAGCACTAGACCTTGCAAGAAATGGCAAAGATAAAGTTCATGTTTATTTTCTTCAGGGTAATTTTCTTATCGCCCTGTCACACTGCCCAATGGATGCAAAACGTATGTAAAAAGGACACAACAGACGAGCAAAAGGTTCCATCCGTTGTTATCCGTTCTCAAAAGGGGCAAAAATTTGCATAACTGGAGTGGATAACACGGAAAGGAACGGACGCGGGGAGGACGTAGGGCGGATAAAAAGCGGATGCGGAATGGAAGCCCAGCAGATGGAAGTGGATGGGAGCGGATGGCACATCCGCTAGGCTTCCAGGGGACCTCAGCAAAGCGGACGCAGAACAGATACAGCGGATGCACAGTGGATGCACAGCGGATGAAGCGGATGCAGAGCGGAAGCCTAGCGGATGCACAGCAGAAGCCAAATGGATGCTGAGAGTTAATTGCGCATGCAGGGGGGATGCATTGCGTAAGCCATGCGGATATAAAGAGAAGAAGCTCGCACGTGGCCAGCATTCGGAGGAAAGACCTGCTGCTGGATACATCGAGTCCTTGCCTGCCCTGCCTGCATGCCTGCCTGCAAGCCTTGCTGCCAGCCTTCCTGCCAGCCTGCCTCCAAACCTCCTGGACAGCCTCCCTGCCAGCCTTGCTCTCTGCCTGCCTGCCAGGCTTGCTGCCAGCCTGCCTTCCAGCCTCCCTGCCAGCCAGTCTGCCTGCCAGCCTTCCTGCCAGCCTTGGTGCCTGCCTGCCTGCCAGCCTTCCTGCCAGCTTGGTACAAGCCTTCCTGCAAGCCTTGGTGCCTGCCAGCCTCCCTGCCAGCCAGCAACACCACAACCATGGGGAAGAAGCGAAAGCCTCAGCAACCTGCCGCCATCCCTGGCAAGAGGGAAAGGGCCACCCTCCCGCCCCCTGTCCCTCACTCTGCTTCTGCTGGGGCTTCTGCTGCTCGGGCTGGCTCTTCTGGTGCTGGAGGTTCTGCTGAAGCTGCTCCTGGCGGTGGTGCTTCTGCTGGTGCTTACTCTGCTGAAGCTGCTCCTGGCGGTGGTGCTTCTGCTGGTGCTTATTCTGCTGAAGCTGGTCCTGGTGCTGCTAGTCCTGCTGGTCCTGCTCGTGCTCCTGCTCTTGCTCGTGCTCCTGGTCCAGCAGCCCCTCTCACTACCCTCTCTCTCCAGCAGCCTGCTGAGAGCCAGTCCTCTTCTGGCCAAGAGTTAGTCCCTGTCTCCAGGCAGGTTTCTGTGGAGTGTGCCATGGCGTAGAACCCGCGGACAGCTGTTGTCACCATGGTGGAGCACGTGTAGGACTCCCTGGTGTGGTGGGAGAAAGGAGACATCACGTCCACCACAGCCGTAGATGCATCCACCCCCTCCCCAGCTTCACCACCACAGAAAGGAAGAGAGCCAGACAGGAGGGGCAGAGCCACACTGTCCTGCTGGAGATCAGGGACACCATCAGCACCAGCATAGATCTCCTCTCTCAGCTGGTCAACACTGACTCTTCATCCTGCAACCGGAAGCCCTTCCTCACCTATGTCAACCAGGCCCTCAGGAACATGGAGGAACCCCAGTACCAGGTGGTGAAGGACGGGATCACCGAGCTGCTTCACAACCCTCCAGATCCAGAGGAACCTGCTCCCACCCAGTCCAGGTCTGCTCCTCCACCCCAGGTGATGTCCCTCCCATTCCAAGTTTTCCCACAGGCACTCACCTACCAGGGCTATGGCTACCAGGAGGTCCAGCAGCACAAGCAGCAGCCCTTCTCAGTCAAGGCACGGAGACATTGGGCGACACCATTGCCACCAGTTCCACTGATGCCACCGATGTCACCCACGACAATGATGCCACCAACGACAGCGATGCCACCCACACCAGTCCTCACCCAGCTGCAGAGCAGACAGCCCCACTACACTATTCCTTCCTCCACCCCACAGCCAAGCCCGGCCTCAGTACATCTGTCATCAGTACTGGGGCTGACACCCCATGGCATGGAGGAAGGACCTCCCAGCATCATGGGTCTGAGCCAGCTGTCCGAGACCTTTCTCAACACCATCACCTGTTGTCCTCTCGGGGCCAGGCACCCCAGTGGTGTTTCAGACCAGCACTGCAGCAGCACCCACCTCCACAGCACCTGGACCCTTCACCCCTGAGACTGGGAACACCTCTGAGTGACCAAAAGGAGTGCCAGAGACTGGCTGGCTGGCTACCTGTGGACTTTATTTGGACACTTGACTTGGGTCATTTTTCTTTTACAGCTTGTTGTTCAATAAAGTATATCTTTGATTCACACACTTGCTTCATTTCTTTTTTTTAATAAAGTCTTGGTGGAAACTTTTAGAATTGGTTTAAGCCTTTGCATGCTTGTGGGATGGGTTAAGATAACAGTGGGGTGGGCAGGGATACCTGTGGGATGGGTAATAGCTGTGGGATGGGCAGGGATACCTTTGGGATGGGTAATAGCTGTGGGATAGATAAACCTCCAGTGCAAGCATAGTGGGACTCTATGGTCCACCCTCCCAGGTGCCACACCTATGGCCCTTTATTATCAATAACAATGTAATAATCATCCACACATGTCAACACAAACAAAACTCTTTATTAAATGCCCTGTTCATTGTAGGACCACTCAACATACATGGCCCAATCTCATCAGTGTGATGAGACAGGCTGAAGGAAGCATCCATTAATCATCTATCATCCTGTCTTGCCACTCCACTGCTCCAGCTTGGGAGTTGCACCAGTGTCTCAGGAGGTTGTGCTGCTTCTTCCCTTCACGTGAGGCTCTGTTGGGGCCTTGCACATCCTCAGTGTCGATCAGGTTTTGCCCTTGCCTCCATTCCCCAGGCTCCATGTCCCCATTGCCTTGCTGGAGGTCCACGAGCCTGTTCTGCAAGACTGGGTAGTGGGTGCGCATGAGATTGTGCAGGATGCAGCAAGCTTCCACGATCCTCCTCACGGTCTCTGGGTGATGCTCCATGGTGGTGAGAAGTACCTGGAACCTGCTGGCCAGGATGCCAAAGGCGTTCTCCACCAACCGCCTTGCCCTGGACAGCCTGTAGTTAAAGATCCTCTCTTCACGGGTGAGGAGTCTGGAGGTGTAGGGCTTCATGAGGTAGGTTGTGAGGGAGAAGGCATCATCCCCCACGATGAAGTAGGGCACATCTTGCGTGTCGTTGGGCAGGGGTTCTGGATCTGGGAAGCCCACGATGAGGTTGCCTTCCAGCCCCTCCTTTAGGTCACTGGCATTGTATACCTTGGGATCTGAACATGAGCCATTGCCTGAAGCATCGATGTACATGAACTTGTAGTCAGCATCGACCATGGCAAAGAGGATGATGCTGAAGAAGCCCTTGGAGTTGAAATAAGTGGAGCCCGACTTGGGTGGTGCTTTGCAGGCCACGTGCTTCCGATGTATGGCTCCAACGGTGTGGGGGAAGTTCCACCTCTGATACCACTGCTCTGCAACTTTCTTCCATCCTTCTTCAGTGGAGGGGCACTGGAGGAGCTCTTCCAGGTATTCTTCGATGATGACCTGCACCACTTCTCTGACCACAATGCTGATGTGCTGTGTGGCACCCTCCAGCCGTACTGCATGCTCCTATAGGTGGTCCCTGAGGCCAGGTGGCGCAGAGTGAGTGCCACCTTGAGCCCAGATTCCAGGCTGGGTCAGAAGTTGGTGTTTGCCTTGGTCAACCTTGGTGTCAGCCGCTGCACAACTTCGTCAAACATGGTTGGAGGCATCCTCATGAAGTTCTGGAATGCCCGAGTGTCTTCGTTCCTGAGCTCCACTATCAGCTTGTTGTACAGTCCGTATTCTGCTCTTCTCCTGATCCATCTTCGGACCCAGACACTATTTGGATGCCTTCTTTTCTTCCCGTAGAACAGTTGAAAGAGCCTGTAGATGGCTTCACACTGTTGTGACAATCATCCATGGTTTAGAATATTTTATTTCTCTGGTTTAGACATAGTAGGAAAGGGATAAAACAGTTGAGATTTAAATTATTGAATCCTCTTTAAGGGAAGGCCTTTATCATTGTCTGAATAATTGTGGGTTTCTGCATGTGTGCGCGTGTGTGTGTAACTTCTACAGACAATTATGAGAATATATTCCTCAGGATAATATGTATAAATTCAGTATATTTCTGTGAAGTTATTCCAAAATAAATATATCTAAATGTGTGGAAATTAGTATATTGGCACTTTTAGAAAGGATTGAACTGGATATTAATAGATGGCTTAAAATTCCTTTAACTTTTTCTGGTAAAATTCATTTCATTAAAATGAATATTATCCCTTATTTGATTTACATACTTAAATATATTCCTATGTTAATTGCAAATAAATATTTTATTTCAACTGATAGGATAATTAAATACATTTCTTTGAGACAAAAGTTTTTTCTGCCTAACTTGAGACTACTATTTGAGAAAGCTGGCTTTAATTTATCTGATTTGCAAATATATGATAAGGCTAATATTTTATCAGCCACCAGCATGTGGAGTGAAAATTTAGTAGAGTGTTACCCTTTATAGGCTTGATGGGGAAATTATTAACTATTTTATTTGTGATCATGTCAGGTGCTTGAAAAACCTTCTAGTAGAAAATGCTAGGTTAGGGTTCATTTATTTCTAGTAGGGCATGCAGTGAAAAAAATCTTGGGTCATACTGGAACACAGTTTGGGTTTTGATAATGAGATTCATGAATACAGTTTATTTAAATCTAAAAAATACATACTTTGAAAGTTGGTGGTAAAATATTGTATTGGAAAGTTTGGGTGGACAACTGACTTTAAATCAGTTGTTTTGTAATGACTGTTTTAAGGCTTTTTCCTGACTTCCAGTTGAATTTAATTTTCCTTCCCAATACTCAACAGTGGGAGTACATTTGAGTTAAGCACATCAATATTTGATGTGATCAATTATCTGATTAATAGAGGCTGATCCTTTTGCTTTTTGAAAGGTATTGAGATGCTGTCTTATTCTGAAAGAATCCACGGCAGAAGTAAAACCTATAACATCTCTCTATCAAAAGCTCAAGGGTATTTTTAAGTAGACATTTCTGGGATATTCCAAATATGGAAGTAAAGTAGAATTTTGTTAATGTTTTATCAATGGATATATGTCCTAAAATGTTGAAATGGTATCTAAGATCTTATAGTAATGTTCATTAATAAGACAGGCATATCAAACTTTCCAAAGAATGTATTTGAAAGAATGGACATCAATTTCCTTTTTTATTTATTGGGAGTACAGCAATTTTGTGAGCAATATGGAAATATAATCATTTTTGGAATAGTGTGTTAATGTATGTAGGCAGATTTATGACAAAAATTAAACATTAAATATATTAATGTGATGTTGAATTTTTTCACCAGGGCTTTGGAATCTGATCTGTGTAAAAGGAATTGTGGTTTTATCAAGCTTAGAGGGATGACTAAAAGACTCATATGAGAAATTGGAAAATGCTATTGGACTAGATAGTGAATAATGACTTTTGGAAATGGGTGATCTGTTTTGAAAAAAGTAATATTTTTTATTAGTCAAAGGACATAGTATATATCCAATATATATATTATTATAATATAATATATATAATTATTATGGCAGATTTTTTGTTTTATTTTATAATAATATTTTTGTATTACTCATATTATTATATATATTACTAGATCAGTGACTATTGAAAACTGTATATAAGGTTGATTTCTTCCTCTTTTTTTCCTCTTTACCTAATGCACAGTTTTTATTCTGTCCAGAAATGAATTAATAGTCAATTCTGGCTATTTTTCTTTAAGTATTTATATATTCCTTCCTCTCTCTTCTCTCCATCCCCTGTAAATTCTACATAATGTTTCATGCAGTTTTCAATATCTAAAAGATGTTATACTCCTTCATGTTCCTTCCAGGACAGGAAATGTTTTCTTACGGAAAATGTTCACATTCTTGTCAGTTTTTGTTTTGGTGGCCTGCCCTCCTCTCTCGCTCGGTCTCCCCTCTCAGAAACTAGGAGCTGACTTAGTACAAGAAAATTAACTTTGGAGTGAATTTCATAATATGCTTTACACCAGACAGCTGCTATGTAGGAATATCTGTTCAGTTCTTTCATATTTTTTACTTTAGTTTTCCTGTTTTCCTTTTAAAATAAAGTTAATCAACTGGACAGACCAAACGTCTTTTTTTTTTTTTTTTGCAGTTTTAGGAGAGCAATTGTGGAGGACATAAATGAATAATGAAAAATGAGCTTCAATTGACCCCTTTTTTCTGTTAAGAAAATGTTATGGATACATCATTGTCATTTGGAACAGATGACAGTACTGTATATTCCAGGGGAAGATAGAATGCCAAAGCCCTCAAATAAGAATAATTTAGAGATATCAAATTCTTTCAAATTCTGTACATGTCAACAGTGGTGTCCCCCAAGGAAGTATTCTAGGACCAACTGTCTTCATACTCTACATAAATGACCTCTGTGATCATATTAAGAGCAACTGTGTTCTTTTCACTGATGATGTAAAGCTATTCAACACCACAAACAATACTGCTACCCTTCAAAAAGACCTCAACTATGTATCAGAATGGTCAAACAAATGGCAACTTCAAATCTCAACAAATAAATGCTGTGTCTTACCTATTGGCAAAAAAAAACAGAAAATAAAATACAAACTGAATAGTTAAAGGCCCTGTCACACTGCCCAACGGTTGCAGAACAGATACAACAGATGAGCAAAATGTTCCATCCATTGTTATCCACTCTCAAAAGGGGCAAAAATTTGCATAACCAGAGCGGATAACATGGAAAGGAACGGACGTGGGGAGGACGCACAGCAGATGGAAAGCAGATGCGGAACGGAAGCCCAGCGGATGGAAATGGATGAGAGCGGATGGCACATCCGCTAGGCTTCCGGGGGGCCTCAGCAAAGTGGACGCGGAATGGAAAGAGCGGATGCACAGCAGAAGCACAGCGGATGAAGCGGATGCAGAGCAGAAGCCTAGCGGATGCACAGCGGAAGCCTAACGGATGCCTAGTGTTAATTGCGCATGAGGGGAGGATGCATTGCGTAAACCCCGCGGATATAAGGGAAGCAGCTCGGAAGCAGGTCACCATTCAGAGGAAAGACCTGCTGCCAGACTGATTGACAGCCTTGCCTGCCCTGCCTGCATGCCTTCCTGCAAGCCTTGCTGCAAGCCTTGCTGCCAGCCTCCCTGCCAGCCTTGCTGCCAGCCAGTCTGCCTGTCAGCCTTAGTGCCTGCCTTCCTGCCAGCCTTGGTGCCTGCCTCCCTGCCAGCCTTGGTGCCAGCCTTGGTGCCAGCCTTCCTGCCAACCTTGGTGCATGCCTGCTTGCCAGCCTGCCTGCCAGCCTTGGTTCCTGCCTGTCTTCCAGCCTTGGTGCCTGCCTGCCAGCCTTCCTGACAGCCTAGGTGCCTGCCTCCCTGCCAGCCTTCCTGCCAGCCTTGGTTCCTGCCAGCCTCCCTGCCAGCCAGCAACCCCACAACCATGGGGAAGAACAGAAAGCCTCAGCCATCTGCTGCCAGCCCTTACAAGAGGGACAGGGCTACCATCCCGCCCCCTGGCCCTCACTCTGGTTCTGCTGGGGCTTCTGCAGCACGGGCTGGCTCTTCTGGGGCTGGGGCTTCTGCTGCTTCTGCTTCTGGAGAAGCTGAAGACAAGCACTCCAGCACCAGCTATCTCCACAGCACCTGGACCCTTCACCCCTGAGACTGAGTGACCAAGAGGAGTTCCAGAGACTCATTTTTGTTTTATAGCTTGTTGTTAATAAAGTCTATTTTTGATTCACACACTTGTTTCATTTCTTTTTTTTAATAAAGTCTTGGTGAAAACTTTTAGAAATGGTTTAAGCCTTTGCATGCTTGTGGGATGGGTTAAGATAGCAGTGGGATGGATTAAGATAGCAGTGGGATGGGTTGAGATAGCAGTGGGATGGGTTGAGATAGCAGTGGGATGGGCAGGGATACCTTTGGGATGGGTAATAGCTGTGGGATGGGCAGGGATACCTTTGGGATGGGTAATAGCTGTGGGATAGATAAACCTCCAGTGTAAGCACAGTGGGACTCTATGGTCCACCTTCCCAGGTGCCACACCTATGGCCCTTTATTATCAATAACAATGTAATCAATCATCCACACTTGTTAACATAAACACAACTCTTTATTAAATGCCCTGTTCATTGTAGGCCCACCCAACATACATGGCCCAATCTCATCAGTGAGATGAGACAGGCTGAAGGAAGCATCCATTAATCATCTATCATCCTGTCTTGCCACTCCACTGCTCCAGCTGGGGAGTTGCACCAGTGTCTCAGGAGGTTGCGCTGCTTCTTCCATTCACGTGAGGCTCTGTTGGGGCCTTGCACATCCTCAATGTCTATCAGGTTTCGCCCTTGCCTCCATTCCCCAGGCTCCATGTCCCCATTGCCTTGTTGGAGGTCCACAAGCCTGTTCTGCAAAACTGGGTAGCGGGTGCGCATGAGATTGTGCAGGATGCAGTAAGCTTTCACGATGTTCCTCACGGTCTCTGGGCGATGCTTCATGGTGGAGAGAAGTACCTGGAACCTGTTGGCTAGGATGCCAAAGGCATTCAACACCCCCCCCCTTGCCCTGGACAGCCTGTAGTTGAAGATCCTATCTTCATGGGTGAGGCATTTGGAGGTGAAGGGTTTCATGAGGTAGGTTGTGAGGGAGAAGGCGTCATCCCCCACAATGAAGTAGGGCACATCTTGCGTGTCGTTGGGCAGGGGGTCTGGATCTGGGAAGCCCATGATGAGGTTGCGTTCCAGCCCCTCCTTGAGGTGACTGGTGTTGTATACCTGGGGATCTGAACATGAGCCGTTGCCTGAAGCATCGATGTACATGAACTTGTAGTCAGCATCGACCATGGCAAAGAGGATGATGCTGAAGAAGCCCTTGTAGTTGTGATAAGAGGACCCTGAGTTGGCTGGAGCTTTGCAGGCCATGTGCTTGCCATCGATGGCTCCAACAGTGTGTGGGAAGTTCCACCTCTGAAACCACTGCTCTGCAACTTTCTTCCATCCTTCTTCAGTGGAGGGGCACTGGCGGAGCTCCTGCAGGTATTCTTTGATGATGGCCTGCACCACTTCTCTGACCACAATGCTGATGGTGTTGTGTGGCACCCTCCAGCCATACTGCATGCTCCTGTAGGTGGTCCCTGAGGCCAGGTGGTGCAGAGTGAGTGCCACCTTGAGCCCAGGTTCCAGGCTGGGCCGGAAGTTGGTGTCTGCCTTGGTCAACCTGGGTGTCAGCCGCTGCACAACTTCATCAAACATGGCTGGAGGCATCCTCATGAAGTTCTGGAATGCCCGAGTGTCTTCGTTCCTGAGCGCCACCATCAGCTTGTTGTACAGTCCGTCCTCTGCTCTTCTGGTGAACTATCTTCGTACCCAAATGCTTCTTGGCCGCCACTTTTTCTTCCCGTAGTAGAGTTCACAGAGCCTGTAGATGGCTTCGCACTGTTGCAGAAGGATGGTGGCTGCCAAAAGGACTTTGTTATGATCCACGGTGGACATGACTGGATGCTGTGGAAGAGGAAGAGTCAGATGAAGGCTTCAGAGGTCTGCACTGCAGGGCTGCTGTTCTGAAAGTGAGATCAAGATGAGTTGCTTTCCCTTTTTATAGGCAGTATAGGTTTTCCCCTATGTGTCCCTTTGCATCCTCTAGGCATCCTCTAGACATCCTTAATATCCGAGATAGGTCCCCTCTGCGAACGTTTTTTCCATTTTACATGCTTTGTTCCTGTGCTGCATCCGCTAGGCATCCGTTCTGCATCCGTTCCATGTCCATTCCGCTTCCTCCCTGCGTCCGTTTACCGCTGGAGCGGATGGAGTTGTGTGGATGCACAGCAGATGCCTAGCGGATATAGCGGATTTGTAACGGATGCAAAACGGATGCCTAGCAGATGCCTAGCAGATGAAGAATGGACGAATTGGATACCTTTTCCGCACAAAAGTTTTGAGCAGCTCAAAACTTTCTGAGTGGATGAAACGTCAATAAACGGATGCTGGACGGATAGAGAGGAAGCAAAACATATGCAGTGAGTACAGAATGGATGCATCGCGTTAATCAACGGATAGCAAGTGTTTTTCTCCGTTTTATATCCTCTTTCCATCTGTTGGTGCAGTGTGACAGGGGCTTAAGACCTTGTTGATGATCCAAACTCTGTCAAGGACCTTGCAATACTCATCTCTAATGATCTAAGTGCTAGAGCCCACTATAACTACATAGCCAAAAAGACATTAAGACTTGTTAACCTAATACTGCATAGCTTTTTCTCTGGTGATATCATACTACTAACTAGAGCATACAAAACATTTGCTAGACCAATACTTCAATACAGCTCATCAGTCTGGAACCCACATTACATATCTGATATTAAGACAGTTGAGAAAGTCCAGAAATATTTCACAAGAAGAGTTCTCCACTCTTCTACTCGTTGTACAATACTTTACACTACCAGACTTGAAATTCTAGACCTAGAAAATCTCGAACTACACCAACTTTGGTCTGATCTAAGTATAGTACATAAAATTATATATTGCAATGTCCTACCTGTCAATGAATACTTCAGCTTCAACCATAACAATACAAGAGCACATAATAGATACAAACTCAAGGTAAACTGCATCAAACTTGATTGCAGGAAATACGACTTCAGCAACACAGTGGTCAATGTCTTCCCCAAACCCCAAAAACTTTAACCTTAGGTTGTCTACTATTGACCTCACCCCTTTCCTAAGAGGTCTGTAGGTGGCGTGTATAAGCACACCAACATGCCTACCATACCTGTCCTATTGGGTTTTTTTTCTACTATGTACTCATTTCATGTATTCATAACTATGTTTATACTTGTACCTGTTATCTTATAATTGCTTGACAAAATAAAATAAAATCAAAAATAAAAATATGTAGTGTGGGCTAATCATACAAAAATATGTAGTGTGGGATATTGCTCTTTACCACATATCACATATATTACATTGACATTAAAACAATGTTTTAAGAACTTTGATGTCTCTCTGTGTGTGTGTGTGTGCATGTGTGTGTGTTATTCATTGGGTCTCCTTCTCACAAATATTCTCCAAATGGCTCACAGAATCAAAGTAATAAATAATAATTTTAAAAACCCCTAAAATTTTGAAATAATTTAACAGAGGAGAATTGTCTAAAAATTACTCAATATTTTGGAGGTACTCTATCAAGAAGCATTTTCAGGCTTTCTAGTGGAGGGAAGGGGCTGATGTGAAACTAAAGAGAAAAGCATAGACAATTGCTGGTGGTAACAAGGCAGGCAAGTGATCATGATATCATGAAACAAACACAACTTGTGTACATGTATCCCACATGAGGGCAAACAGTATGAAAGTGGGACTTGTCACTTGCATCATGACAGGCATTAATGCTTTTGGATCTTTTAGCCTGCTAAAAATGCTGTTGTTTGGAGGCATTTTCTTTTCTGTTCTGTTTCAAAGAACATCATGTTATTATAGTGCTGCTTTGCTTCAAGCAAGTCGTGCTGAAAGCACTTCTTCAAAGAGCTTCAGTGGTTAGATATCTTGCCTCTAAAATCAAGGTATCAAAAGATGGCCCCAACTTAACATTTCAAATCCAGGTAACAAGAACATGACATGCCACTTCCTTCAGGCTACCAAACAGATCTTTATTTGCTGATAATTATTGTTTTTATTTCTTCTGCTTTATATATAATCCATAAGATAAGTGATTGAATAACATTTGCAAACCTTGCTCGTGTTTTGATAATATAATGTAAACTTTGCATAGTGTAATGTCATTTTGCATAATGCAAATTGGGTTTGTGTACCTTGGCAAATTGATGTAGTTTTCTTGGAAACATTTTCAGAAATGATTATATTTGTTTTATTTCTAGGAATAAGAAAGAGTAATTGGCCTAAAGAAACCCAATTTAGGAGATGGACTGGCAAAACCAAGTGGAGGAGTTAAAAGAAGTATCAGCTTAGAATTGTTAGGTAACCCATTTGGGTCCCCACCCCCCGTGCCATGGGCATGATCTAATAATTTAATCAGGTATTAACCATTAGTCTAAGACGATTCCTGTACATAGGCTTTTAGCAATAAAATAATTTGAATCTTCATATATTGACTTGTTTCTTTGGACCTGATACCCAACTAGCTTCATGCTTGATTTTTATTTTTATTTTTAAAAAATATTCGAAACCAAATAGTTTTTAAAATAGTTCTGTCTGTCTGTTTGTCCATCTCTTTCTCTCTCTCTCTCTCTCTCTCTCTCTCTCTCTCTCTCTCTCTCTCTC
>BLBF01000002.1:96900009-96962779 GCA_015471245.1 Laticauda colubrina
CTCTCTCTCTCTCTCTCTCTCTCTCTCTCTCTCTCTCTCTCTCTCTCCCGGGCACACACACACACACACACACACACACACAATATTAGCAAATACTGGAACCTCAGCTGGCAACATTAATGTTGGGTGACTCAAATGCTTTACATATCCTGGAATGAATACAAAAGTACAACAAATATTGATTTTTGTGATTTTTGTAAATGTTAGCAAGTAAGCAAATTTGCAAATACAGAATCTGCAATGAATGAGAATTGACTTTAAATAGCAAAGGTGATAATACACATCTGTGTTACACTCCACAAAATATTTGAAATTAGTATATGGAATAATCCATATATTACACATTTTATTTTCGAAGGAAGACATAAAACTAGGTAATATGAATATTGATAACATGTGTTGTTAACTATAATATCATATTAGACATCAATTTAGTTATAAAATTTAAGACTATTATTGACCATTATTTCTACTCTGTTACAGTATAGATTTTTTATTATTTCCAGGGCAATACTATTTTCCATTTATTAAATTGTCTAAATATGATACAACACATTTAATTTATTTGGGGATTATTAATTTGTAACAGTTCCATCTCTTTGATAAAGTTCACAGGCTTTCTCACTTTGTATAAAGTTAGTAAAATTCCAGGTTCTGATCATCAGGGTAGGGTTTCTTCACACCATATAAGGCAGTGTTTTTCAAATTTGGCAACTTTAAGACTGTGGACTTCAACTCCCAGAATTTCCCAACCATTGTGAAAGTTGAAACTAAACTGAAATTTAAAATTGCCAAACTTGAAAATCACTGATCTTGGGTCTTAATGACACTATCAAGGTTAAGGAGTATTTATTTATACCAAGTGGCAATGAGACAATCACATACATTTCTGATTAAAGAAATATCATCCTATTCTACACACATGTCTCATCAAGAATAAGGAAAAAAAATGTGTTAACAAAGAATCTGTTGACTCTGAATCGAAGCTGGCTGAAGCCATCTTGTACTGTTTCAAAGTTGCCATGCACTATGAAGGGAGGATGAAGAGAAAATAGCTAGATCATCTTGTAAACAAAATAAAGATGAGAACCAAGATCATCCCAACAGATGACAGCTGGAGGAAGAGCAGAAGTGATCTAGAAAGTTCAGCACCTGCTTTGATTGGACAATGTGATCTGTGACATCTGGGGAGGGAAACCTTTGTTTTTTTAATTACATGGTAACCACAAGAAACTTTACAGCTGGTTTTCACTGGCTGTGCCAAGATGATGTGTCCAAGAAACATGTTCTCTAGGGAATGTTACTGCTTTGGAATTCTGATTTCTTTGGATGTATTACTTGGAATGCTGATATAAGCATATTGAGCTGTTGGAATGATGCATGCTGAAACTGGAGGAATGCCCAGAGATTAAAGGAAAGACCAAACAAAAGTGTGTGTGTCTGTGAGTGTGTGTGTGTATTCTTCATTGTTTCTAGGATGGCCTCATGGGCCAGATCTAAACACCCCACAAGCTATATCTGGCCCGCTGGCCTTGAGTTTGACAAACCTGGATTAGATAAACAAATCTGAAAAAGAAAGGGCGACTGACAGCAAATTTAAAAAAAAAACACTTTTTCCCAACATTCACTGGCAGAATTAAAAATACATTTGTTGCTCAGCATCAGCAGCAGAAGACCCACGAACTATCAATAAAGAGGAGGAAAGGAAACTAATTTGGATGGAGAAATAGAATTACATCCTTTTCTCTCATAACATAATCCACTCCTTTTCCTTCATCACAGGCACAAACAACTACTGCTAAGTATAGGGTCATCTTTAGCTTAGTCCTTATGTTCTGCATCATTCTGTATATTCTCTTGGAGTGAATGAATAAATAGGTCATATTCAGCAAGAAAAATGAACTTAAGGCAAGGAAATCAAGGAGGCCCAGGATAATTCAAAGGGCTGAAATTCATATTTCAAAGTTTAAAATAAAGCTGCATGTTTCCCTGCATTGCTTTAAATTATATTTTTACGGACCTATAGTTGTTTTTGAGTGTTAAGGCCCTGTCCCACTGGTCGACGGATACAAAACATATGCATAAAGGACACAGAGGATGAGCAAAATTTTGGGGGTGGATTCATCCATTGTCATCCGCTCCAAAAACTGCCAAAATTTGCATAAACAGAATGGAAAAGAACGGAAAAAAACAGAAAAGAACGGACGTGGGTAGGATGTAGCGGGGATGTTAAACAGATGTTTGTAGGAAGCCTAGCGGATGACAGCGGATGGAAGCGGATGACACATCCGCAGGGGTTCCGGGGGAGAATAGCAAAGCGGACGCATAGCGGAAGGGGCGGATGCATAGCGGATGACGCAGATGCATCACAGACGCCTATAGGAAGCAAAGCGGATGCATAGCGAATGTATGTTGGATGCAAAGCGTTCACTGCGCATGCGGGGAATATGAATTGCATCAGTTCCGTGGATATAAAAGGATGCAGCTTGCACACAGTCAGCATTCAGAGGAAAGACGTGCTGCCACATACATCTTGAAAGAACACCATGGTTCGTCAGTCAGGGAAGAAGAGAAAGCCGGTGCCTACTCTTGCCAGCCCTGGCAAGAAGGACAGAACCAACATCCCACCCCCTGGAACTGACTCTGAAGCTGCTGGTGCTTCTCCTGCTACTGCTGTTGGTGCTGCTGGTGCTACTGCTGATGGTGCTTCTCCTGCTGCTGGTGCTGCTGGTGCTACTGCTGGTGCTGCTGCTGCTGCTGCTACCACTGCTTCTGCTACTGCTACTGCTGCTATTGTGGTGGACCAGCCCCAAGGTCCTCAAAGCCCTGCTGCTCAAGCCCCTGAAGGCCCTGCTACTGAAGGCCCTACCAGAGGAAGGAAGAGACAAGGGAAGGAGAATGGAGAGAGGAAACAGTACACCATTTCCGAGGAGCATGAGGAGGAGGTGATGGAATGGCTGAGAGAGAATGAGTACCTGTGGAGAAAGGGCCACAGACTGTATCGGAACACCAAAAAGAAGCAGGCAGCTTGGAGAGACAAGACAGAGAGCCTGGGCTACACTGCAGATATACTCCTGGGATGGTGGAAGCACATGCACTCCTGGTATGGCAAGCTACACCTCAAAAAATCTGGCCAGGCCGCTGTCAAGTTCACTGACCGGGAGATGCAATCATGGCCAAGTGCAGTTTCCTGGAGGGTGAGGTCCGCCACCGAGGAGCAGCGCCTCTGACACCCATCTCCCTTAGACAGCCCACAGACAGCCAGTCCTCTTCCAGCCAGGAGCCAGCTGCCCTGTCCAGGCAGATGTCTTCAGAGGGCTCTATGACAGAGACCCCCCCAACAGCTGCACTCCCCATGCCGGAGGACTTGGAGGATGATGCCCTGCTGTCACAAATGGAGGTAGAAGTGGCAGCCACCAGAGACCAACTCATCCCCATGCCCATCCCCAGCTCCAGAGGATGCAGGCAGAGAGGCAGATTGGAGGGCCAGAACCGCACTGTCCTGTTGGAGATCAGGGACACAATGAGGACCAGCACAGAACTGCTCTCTCAGCTGGTCCACTTGGACAGAGAATCCTCCAGCCACCACACTTTCATCACCTACGTGAGCCACACCTTGAGGGATATGCCCGAGGCCCAGTACCAGGTGATGAAGGAAAAGATCACAGCACTTCTGCACAACCCTCAAGGCCCAACTGAACCTGCTCTGACCCAGTCTAGGTTTGCTCCTCCACCCAGGCGATGTCACAGCCCTTCCACGGCTTTCAACAGCCTCTCATCTACCAAGGCTACGACGACCAGGACTTCCCATAGCAAAAACAGACCTTCCCACTCCAGGCCCAGGTTCATCACACACCACAGAGGGCACACCTCACCCAGCTGCAGACCAGACAGACCCACTACACTCCTCCTTCCTCCACCCCACAGCCAAGCCCGTCAACGGACAATCTGTCATCAGTCTTGTGCCTGACATCCCAGGTACTTGATGAAGGGCCTCTCAACCTCACGGGACTGAGTCAACTCTCGGACAGCTTCCTGAACACACCATCCCCTGTTGTACTCTCGGGGCCAAGCACGCCAATGACCCCTCAGACCAGCACTCCAGCCACAGCCACCTCCACAGTCCCTGCCCGCTTAACAGCTGAGACCATGGACATGACTCAGAGTGACTGAGAATAGTGCCAAAGACTGAGTTGTTACTTGTTCACTTTATTTTTGCTTAAGACACTTTACTTGGTTCATTATGCTTTTTAAATACAGTCATAAAGTTAACTTAAGACAGTTATTAATAAAGGTTATCTTTGCTTAACACACTTGGTTCATTTTTTTTTTACTTAATAAAGTGTTGGTGAAAACTTTGAAAAAATGGTTAAGCCTTTGCATGCTTGTGGGATAGATAAGGATAGTTGTGGGATAGATAAGGATAGTTGTGGAATAGATAAGGATAGTTGTGGGATAGATAAACCTCCAGTGCAAGCATAGTGGGACTGTATGGTCCACCCTCCCAGCTGCCACACATATGGACCTTTATTATCAATAACAATTTATTCATTGATCAACACATTTCAAAATAAACAAAGCTCTTTATTAATGCCCTATTCATTGTAGGACCACTCAACATACATGGTACAATCTCATCAGTGTTATGCGACAGCTTCAAGGAAGCATCCATTAACCATCTATCATCCACTCCACTGCTCCAGCTGGGGAGTTGCACCAGTGTCTCAGTAGGTTGCACTGCTTCTTCCCTTCACATGAAGCTCTGTTGGGGCCTTGTACATCCACAGTGTTTAACAGGTTTCATCCTTGCCTCCATTCACCAGGCTCCACCATGTCCCCATTCCCTTGTTGACGGTCCACAAGTCTGTTCTACAACACTGGGTAGCAGGTGTGCATGAGATTGTCCAGGATGCAGCAAGCTTCCACGATGCTCCTCACAGTCTGTGGGTGATGGTGCATGGTGGTGAGAAGTATCTGGAACCTGTTGGCCAGGATGCCAAAGGTGTTATCCACCACCCGTCTTGCCCTGGACAGCCTGTAGTTGAAGATCCTCTCTTCACGGGTGAGGTATCTTGAACTGTACAGCTTCATGAGGTAGGTTCGGAGGGAGAAGGCATCATCACCAATGATGAAGTAGGGCACATCTTGTGTGTCATTGGGTAGGGGGTCTGGATTTGGAAAACCCATGATGAGGTTGCGTTCCAGCCCATCCTTGAGGTCACTGGCATTGTACACCTGGCTATCTGAAGCTGACCCATTGCCTGAAGCATCGTACATGAACTTGTAGTCAGCATCAACCATGGCAAAGAGGATGATACTGAAGAAGCCCTTGTAGTTGTAATAAGTGGACCCTGAGTTGGCTGGAGTTTTGCAGGCCACATACTTCCCATCTATGGCTCCAACGGTGTGGGGAAAGTTTCACCTCTGATACCACTCTTCTGCAACTTTCCTCCAGCCTTCTTCAGTGGTAGGGCACTTGAGGAGCTCCTCCACGTATTCTTTGATGGTGGCCTGCACCACTTCTCTGACCACTTTGCTGATGGTGTTGTGTGGCACCCTCCACGCATACTGCATGTTTTTGTATGTGATTCCAGATGCCAGGTGGTGCAGTGTCAGTGCCACTTTCAGTCCAGGTTCCAGGCTGGGATGGAAGTTGGTGCTCGGCTTGGTCAACCTGTGTCTCAGATGCTGTACAAGTTCATCAAACAAGGCTGGTGGCATCTTCATGAAGTGATGGAATGCACGAGGGTCTTCATTCCTCAGCTCCACCATCAACTGGTCATACAGTCCAAATTCCATTCTTCTCCCGATCCATCCTCGGACTCACACAGCTCTTGGACGTCTCCTTCTTCTCCTTGTGTATAAAAGGTGAATCAGTCTGAACAGGGTTTGGTTCTGGTGATGAATGATCGCAGCTACCATACAGATTGTGTCATGATCCATGGTGGAGAACAATGGATGATGTGGAAGAGCAAGACCAAGGCTGAAGATGTCTGTACACCATGGCTGCTGGACTCATATTGAGATCCAGGTGATTTCCTCCCCCTTGAAAGGAAATATCAGTTTTCTGCTAGGTGTCCTTCTACATACTCTAGACATACTCCAGACATCCTAAATATCCAAGATACATCCTTTATATACAAGATGCATCCACTTACATCCTTTCTATTTCCGTGCTACTAATGCTGTGTGGACATTCCGTGTACCTTTCGTTTCCTCCCTCTTTCCATTTTCAGCTGCAGTGGATGTGAGTTGTGAGGATGTCCAGAGGATGCCGACAGGATACAGTGGACGTTTAACAGATGATAACAGACATAGAACGTTTGTTGCCTGTATATGTCACGGATATACATTGTACGCGGCGGAAAGTTCATCCGTTCAAAAAGTTTTGTGCAGCTCAAGTGGACGGATGCTAGAGCATATGAAACACATATGCAGTGAGTACACAACGGATGGATCGCGTTTTCCAATGGATGGCAAACTTTTTTTTAACTTTTTTTAACTTTTTACATCCTCTTTGCATCCGTTGGTGCAATGGGACAGGGTCTTTTGTAGTTGTATTTTAATTACTTAGCTTTCATTTATATTGTTTTATCCTGTGACTTGCTGGAGTGCAAGGAAAGATTTTCAAATATGCAGAGAACACAAAATTGTTATCTGTAGCTAGTGCTCTAGAAGAGATAAATTTAATTCAAAATGGGTCTGACAGCTTAGGGAAAAAAACAGGCTTCAAATATCAAAAATTAGCAAAGAAAAATGTAAACTGATCCACTTAGAAAATCAAAGTGTAATGTGCAGGATGAGAAATATCCAGCTTGGCAATAGTACATGTGGAAAAGATATTAGAATAGTCGCTGATTGTCATCTGAACAGCAGGATAGAATTTCAAAGACAAAATGTTGTTTTAGGCTGCATCATCAGAAGCATAGTTCTAAATCATAAAAAGTAACAGTTCCATGCATACTGCTTTGTTCTATTCTACCTTCAGTATTCTATCCAATTCTGGGCACCAAAATTTTGGAGGAGAAAGTGGAACATATTCTGAAAAAAAAGTGATAAAAATAATCACGGGACAATATACTAAGACCTTGTAAGAGAGATGGAAAGAATTAGAATGTTTCGCTTTGACAAAATAAGCCCGAGGGAGTTATGATTGTATTTTCAAATAATTGAAAGGATAATACATGGAATATGGCCATAAATGTTCATTACCAGAATATGTTCAATGCAAGAATGGGAAAATGCAATTCAATTACAGGGAAGCAACTTTAAGGAAAAAATGCTGACTACAAAGAACATTTCAATATTTAACAAATTATCCAGAAAGGCAGTGGTCTCTTCTCTACCACAGGTACTCAAGTAAAGACAAGACACTCATTTATGGGGATGTTTTAATTTGTATTCTGGAGGATTAGAATCATCCCTAAGAGAGCTTGGGTATAAAAATATTTCCACAATTTAATAAGACACATTTAGCTTCTCATGTAGATTGGCTCTAAGGCAAAGCATTACAGAAATGTTGGGATCATTTTTTCTAAAAATCATATCCTGTGTCATATAGATCCAAAATCTCTCTTGGATTTCCCCAAAAGTTATTATCTATCAGAAAACAGTACATCTTATAATATATTACAGGAAAAATTGTTTTTTTTACTGAAATTAAAAACTGAGAACACTGATTTGTACAAGTCACTTTCTAGACAGTATATCATCCTGCCGGAATAATCAGTAAATTCTTTTTTTTTAAATCACTCTTCCTTCATTTAAACATGCCTAGTTCACAGACATAGCTGGACATTATTGATAATGTTGTCAATTAGATATTCAAGAGAATACTTTGCCCTTTATATGTCTATTAAAAAACCCACCCACCTACCCAGTGGCTGGATTCAGGAATACATGAGTGATAATATCTGAGAAATAAGATCTTGAAGTGAGATGGTATTATGTAAAATACACAGGAAAGCAAAATTAATGTTATTCAATCAACCTTCATTTACATTTCATAACTTTAAAATCACAAACTTAATATTCATCTAAAGTTTAATTACTTTCAAGTTAGATAAAAGTGAAAAAGACAATCCCTGCACATTTCTTATGAACCTGTAAATTGTTTAAATAACTGAGCAAGATTAGCTAAGTCTGCCAGAATTTAGAATAATTCATGCGTTGCTGGTAGATTTTCCACAATGTTCAGATCATTTTCACAAATAGTAGTGACCTAATTATCTAATTAAATAGGATAGTCATTCCAATTACAAATCTGATATTTACCCTGGGAGCATAATTTCTTTTCCCCACTTTTTTAAAAAAAAGAAAAAAAAAAAGCCTTTGAGAAATACTTTTGACTTTTGCATGGCTGGGTCCCAAACTGAATAACTTTACTTGGTAATTAAATCCTACAGAGTGAACTTGGCCTTCATTAATGGCTTTCAATCTAATATTTAGTATAACCATAGGTGGGCAGAAAAGCCAAATGAGAGCATGTCTAGGCTCACTAATGTACAGGTGAAACTCAAAAAAATTAGAATATCGTGCAAAAGTTCATTTATTTCAGTAATGCAACTTAAAAGGTGAACCTAATGTATGAGATAGACTCATTACATGCAAAGCAAGATATGACACGTGATGTGTCATAATTGAGATGATTATGGCTTACAGCTCATGAAAACCCCAGATCCACAATCTCAGAAAAGTAGAACATTGTGAAAAGGTTAAATATTCTAGGCTCAAAGGGTCCCACTCTCACCAGCTAATTAAGCCATAACACCTGCAAAGGGTTCCTGAGCCTTTAAAGACTGAACCTCTCAGTCTGGTTCAGTAGGAATCACAATCATGGGAAAGACTGCTGACCTGACAATTGTGCAGAAAACCATCATTAATACCCTCCATAAGGAGGGAAAGCCTCAAAAGGTAATTGCAAACAAAGTTGGATGTTCCCAAAGTGCTGTATCAAAGCACATTAATAGAAAGTTATGTGGGAGGGAAAAGTGTGGAAGAAAAAGGTGCACAAGCAGCAGGGATGACCGCAGCCTAGAGAGGATTGTCAAGAAAATGCCATTCAAAAGTGTTGGGGACTTTCACAAGGAGTGGACTGAGGCTGGAATCAGTGCATCAAGAGCCACCACAGACAGATGGATCCTGGACATGGGCTTCAAATGTCGTATTCCTCTTGTCAAGCCACTCCTGAACAACAAACAACATCAGAAGTGTTTTACCTGGGCTAAAGAAAAGCAGAACTGGTCTGTTGCTCAGTGGTCCAAAGTCCTCTTTTCTGATGAGAGCAACTTTAGCATCTCATTTGGAAACCAAGGACCTAGAGACTGGAGGAAGAATGGAGAGGCACACACTGCAAGATGCTTGAAGTCCAGTGTGAAGTTTCCACAGTCTGTGTTGATTTGGGGAGCCATGTCATCTGCTGGTGTTGGTCCACTATGCTTCATTAAGTCCAGGGTCAATGAAGCCATCTACCAGGAGATTTTGGAGGACTTCATGCTTCCTTCCACAGATGACCCTTATGGGGATGCTGACTTCATTTTCCAGCAGGACTTGGCACCTGCCCACACTGCCAAAAGCACCAAAACCTGGTTCAATGACCATGGGATTACTGTGCTTGATTGGCCAGCAAACTTGCCTGATCTGAACCCCATAGAGAATCTATGGGGCATTGCCAAGAGAAAGATGAGAGACATGAGACTGAACAATGTAGAAGAGCTGAAGGCCACGATTGAAGCATCCTGGTCTTCCATAACACCTCAGTAGTGCCACAGGCTGATAGCTTCCATGCCATACCGCATTGAGGCAGTAATTGTTGCAAAAGGGCTTCAAACCAAGTACTGAGTACATATGCATGCGTATACTTTTCAGAGGTCCAATATTGTTCTATGTACAATCCTTATTTTATTGATTGCATGTAATATTCTAATTTTCTGAGATTGTGGATTTGGGGTTTTCATGAGCTGCAAGCCATTATCGTCACAATTATGGCAATTCATGGCTTGAATTATCTTGCTTTGCATGTAATCAGTCTATCTCATATTTTATTTAACTATTATGAAATAGTTAAATAAAATATTTATGAAACTATTTAACTTAAATAATTTCACCTTTTAAGTTGCATTACTGAAATAAATGAACTTTTGCACAATATTCTACTTTTTTGAGTTTTACCTGTACACATCACTCAATACTAGCTGTTTTGCCTTGAAGAAATTAATATAGCAAAATAGTCCAGTATAATTCAGGTTATTATGAGCAGAAAATAAATTGTAATATAAGTCCAATAAGATACAAATTTTGTGTCTTCCAATTTCCTAGAGAAGATTAAGGAGCTATCGGTGGGAAGAAGCATTTTATATACTTCAGCATGGTCTTAAATTAGAAGAAGAAAGCTTTTGGATGGAATCCTACAGATGTGCAGCAATTCACATAGAATCCAAAAGCTATTGCTTATTTTGGAAGATTGGATACTGAAGAATCAGAGTATTGCCATCTTTACCAATAATTTAACAATGGTCCCAATTTTATGCTGTATGAGTAATATAAGAAGTGGCTGGAAACAGATATTTGATATGGACTGTATTCGCTATGGAGCAAGCAGAATATATAGCTTCTTTATAGCAGTTTGAAAACATTTATATTTCTAAAACAGTATTTCTATAACTCAGTGTTGTTTTAAGAGCTGACACTGTGCTTTGAGAATTGGCATTTTAAATTCCAATGCAACTCTTAAGCCTAGATTAGACTTCTCCATCACTGCACATCAGGTAACATATATGTATGTCAATGCATAGGTGTTCCATTTATATTTCTGAAAATGTTAATGTACTAGCTAGGGGGCATTCAAAGAGCAAACCCCAGAACAGAAAATCATATCAACCAATCAGCACACATACGCACAGCATGCAGTTAGGATTTTGGATGTTTGCGCATCGACCAGTCTGCAACCAACTGTAACCTGCAACTACTTATCCATCAAACTCTTCACAGTGTATGTGGCAATGCTTATGCTCCATTGTGAGCAACTGTATTTCAAGTTTAGGATGAAGTTGAATTGAGAAATCCAAGGCACAGACAAACATGGTGATTTATCTGATTTAGCTTAGTCTGATTGGCCAAAAGGTAAATAAATCAATGAGCAGATTTACTTCCAGTCCCAATATTATGTCCCAAGCCCCCTCTTTGTTTTCTAATATAGAAGCAAATAAGATATCATGCCTATTTTTTAAACTCCATCGAGCTTTTCTCAAAGCATATGCATATACAATAGGTGACATGGTATCTTGGTGGTTAAAACATTGGCTTGTTGGCTGGAAAGGTGGCAGCTTGGATTCAAGACCTGAGGGCCACGTGATGGGGTGAACTTGCACAGTCTGGATCTCTATCTTTTAAAAGAAAATTAAACATGAGACACCCTGAAAATAGGAAAAAAAATGTTCATTGTTGATGTGCCTGAATATTCTAGAACAACTGTTCAATGGCTTTTTCATTTCTCCATCCTTTCTTTCCAAACTTTAATATCCAACATGATCAGCTGTTTCCTTCGTTTCATCATCTTATAGTACATTTGCTTATCCATTTTGAAATATGTACAGGGTGTATGTACCAGAAAAAAATAATAAAATTGAATAAAAATATATGAAATCACAAAAGAATTGCTTTAAATGTGGATATGTTTTATGCACATCCATAAAATTGTGTAGGAATAATCTGACCTGGTTTGAGGGCCAAGTCTTGAACTCTAGGAATTATCCAGGATGGTGCAATTTACTTCAGAGGTAGCCCAATGTGATTTGATGTTTTGTTGGGCATTGAAATTTAGGAGGAACAAAGTTCAAAACTCTGAATTCCTAACACAGAAAGACAGAAATGATAATAACCTTCGAGTTCTTTGGCATGATGAGGTGTTCTAACTTTTTATTTTTTTGGCATGATGAGATGAAATTTCCAATCCCTTTTAATAAATAAATACCCACTCACTGAAGTCTTTTAAACTCTTGGTTTGAAGTGGAATCAAATACATTGTGCATTTGATCAATCAAATATATCCATCAAATATGGAATTCTGCTTCAGATAGATAAAATGAGGACATCTGATGGAAATGAAATGTGTATTAATAAGAAACTGTGCCTTGTTGAATGGAGTAGAACTGCTTGTCAGGGCTACAGCAGATCCATAAGCAGAATTCTCTTTTTCTTAAAATCAAATTAGCTGCTAAACCAAGCCACCTACTTAACCCACTTTGGAAAACAGTTTATTGAAAACACCAAAGCTGGAGAGGCTGGGTAACAATAAGTCAGAGATACTTAATAGAGAAGAGTAAAAGAAACAATGTCTCTCAATCATTCCCATCAAGATACTATGCTTGGGCTAATAGATTGTAATGAGATTACCAAGATCTTTTTGATGAGAAAGCAGACTTATGACTTACAAAATACATTAACCCGCCTCCCCCATTCCATTCTTCTTCCACTCATCATTACATCATTTTTGTTGTTTCATATCCTTTATGCTGCTTCACTGTGGTAGCACAGTGGTTAGAATGCAGTATTGCAGGCAACTTCTGCTGACTGCTGGATGCCTGCAGTTTGGCTGTTCAATTCTCATTGGCTCAAGGTTGACTCAGCCTTCCAGCCTTCTGAGGTCAGTAAAACGAGGACCCAGATTGTTGGGGGTAATTCACTGACTCTGTAAATTGTTTAGAGAGGGCTGTAAAGCATTGTGAAGCAGTATATAAGTCAAATTGCTATTGCTATTTACAAAAAATATTTGAAAGCATCACCACCCCATTGACACAATTTTCTAGGAGCTAGAGCCATAGAGCAGGGGTGTCAAACTTGTGGCCCACAAGATGGATGTGTCATTTGCTGGCCACACCTATCCCCATTTTAGAAAAGGGGGGAAAAGTCACAATACATCATGTGATGACAATGTGATGTCATGAATTTGACACCCCTGCCATAGATTAACAAAGTTACAAACCCATCCAAGCTAATCAAAGATTGGAAATTACCTAAATTTGCCTCAGTACCAAATCTGATGGTCACCTTTAATGTGCACAATGCATTAGTAATGCTGGAACACTAACTGTATTGCACAATGCAGAAGGTTGTTGCGAGGGGACAATACACAAACTGAAAAGGCATATTGGGTTAATTTCTGTGTCAAACTAGATGATAGTTGATTATCAGCTGAACATTTGCTCAAGTTTCAGGTTGCTGAGCAATACTAATACTTGCCTATATGTTCTTGGTATATGAAACATACACTGTATGGTAGACTTCACATATCCAGTATATTCTAATTATTCTAGTTTTAGACGAATAGCTTTAGTTAATATGGAAGCAAGGTAAACTCAATGATCCAATAATTTGTTATTTGCTTCAAAGTGTTTAGGCATAACCACATGGTATACATAGAATATTGGCTATGAAACATAGATGTAGATGTGAAGGTAAAGTTAAAGGTAAAGATAGATGGAGATGGAGATGGATTGATCAATAGATGTAGATGAGATGAGAGCAGTTTGGTGTAATGGTTAAGGCACTCAGCCAGAAACCATGAGACTGTGAATTCTCAATTTCACCTAAGATACAAATGATGTGTAACTTTGGACCAGGCACACTCTGTATTAGCCCTGGAAAGAAAGCAATGGCAAAGTACTTCCAAAAAACAAAATTTGCAAAGAAAACTTTTTCAGAAAGTCTTTGAGAATCAGACATTATTGAAGATAGATGGATAGAGACAGAGAGAAAAAAGACAAACAGAAGCATTAATCCCTGATTATTTCTCTTCAAACAATTATGGTTGAGCAAATTATCATAAATTGAAATGTATTTGATTTGCTTATCCCAAAGAGGCTAGACTTTCAAAACATATTGTAAGGGAAAAACAATTTTCTTTACCTGAATTTACCCACTTTAATTCCCAATGGCGCTAACACTCTCATTTATATTTATAATTTAACAAAATGTACCATCTGTCATGATAGCTGTGGGAGGCCAGATTACAATACCGAATAATATGATTCATTTTTAATAGAAATCACTACTGGTTAATTATAATATGAAGTGTCTTTTGGAATTGGAGCAATTATTTCACTGGCATTTTTGAAACCAGTAAGTCCTGCAGGCTTGTATTCACTTTGTCACCTCTAGCTTTATTGAAAATAGTACAAGGTGATACAAAATTAGCTTCCCCCTCCCAGTTTTGAAGCATAGTTTTTGATTTCTCTGAATGAATGGTAATTTCCATGTAAACCATTCATACTTGGGTGACTTCATTGACTTTCACTGTATTTTCTGCTCTAACAGAGGATGGATTCTCAAGTGTATGTATTCAGCCATGATGGCTTCCTTTTTCACCCACTCTGTATTTCTTCTATTGTTTCCCTGATATCTTTGAGAGGTGAACCCTGACTTCTTTTTCTTGCAAAACATGACAGCAGAACAATTGTCCCTTTCTCTTCACATACCAAGGGCAGCAAGGAAGTGGGGAAATCTCATTTATTTTGCCCCTATTGTAATTGGAAGAGCTAATACATGATTGGAAATAGGGTAGAAATAAATCAAGCAGAAATCTAAGGACATTCCTTCCTGGCACAGAGATAAAACTTTCTACTTCACTGTCCCTGCTGTTGGTGTGGCAGAGTTCTTCAATACAAAGAGATATCAAAAGATTATAGTGGAAATGGCTTATGTTTGCAAGATCACTATAAAATATCATTATGCCATATGATATGTATCATTCTATTTGAGAGCTCTTCCTTTCACAACAAAAATCATTATATCCCTGAAATGTTTTCATCTAACATTTTATGTAATAACTTTGATAGTTACCAGGGCGGGGGGAATTTCTACTTTTTTTTTATAAAGCTGGGCTAGGATGGAAATATAACAGGAAATTACTTTGAATATAGAAAGATTTTTTTCCTCTCATTTTTTAAAAAACCCCAGTCAGTCAGTCAGTCAGACTGTCAGTCAACAAGTCACCCAGGCAGACAGCCAGACAGCCAGACAGTCAGTCAGTCAGTTCATCAGTCATTCAAATTTGCCATAGATGTCCAACTCCAGTGGAATCTGGGTGGCATACAAAACCAAAAACAACAACACATAATTGGCCAGATAAAACTTCAAACCACACAGATAATCCAGACTAAAGTGATCTCATAAACAATGTAAATCAAACCAGATAAGAGCCCCAGACACACAACAATATATCAACACATCAACTCCAGGTCTAGGACAAAAGCCAGGTTTTCAGAGGTTTGCAAGATACTGTCACAGATGGTGGAGAGTACAGTGAAGAAGGCACACTTCCCCCATACCACAAGTTAACAATGTTTAATAGAAGGAAACTGGAGAAAAACACAACCACTTGACCAGAATGTACCAGGTTAATAGAAACAATTGGAGATAAGCAGTCCATCAGATATCCAGACTTTATTCCCCTCAAGGCACAAGTAACAATCAGCATCTCAAATCATATTCAGAAGCCAAGTGGTAATTGGTAAAGTTCATGTAACAGTGACAAAAGGGTACATCAAAAAACACCTGTTACAGCTCAGTCTACTGAATTTTGAACCAGCTGTACTTTCCATGTGGTCTTCAAGGGCACCATATTTAGAGTACATTGTAATAATCTAATCATGAGGTGGTTACCTGTCTGAAGATCCTCCTGATGGAGAAAAGGGGTGCCACCGGTTCATAAGAAAAACCTGTGCAAAGGCCCTACTGGTCACAGTTGCCATTCATCCTTTAAAAAGCAGTTGAAAATAGAGAAGGGCCACCAAGTTGCACACTAGCTTTCAAAGGGAAAGTTCAACCACCTCCAAAACCAACTATGGTAATACCTTCAACCCTGAACTGATAGATGACCTCACCTGGTGATTTCATGTAGTTATTGAAGAGACGAGGAAGAACATAGAACCCTAAGTCACCTTAAGTAGCCATAGATGCAGTCTGTCCTAATCTGTCACCACTGACTGAAACCTGCTGCTATGAAAGATGTGAACTAGTAGAACACAATGCCTCCCACTTCTATTTCTGGAGTTAGTTTAGAAGAGGGGTGTCAAACTCATGTCATCATGGGATAAATTGTGACTTTTTTCACCTTTGCTAAACCAGGTGTGGGTATGGCCAGTGAGTGATACATCTGGCCTGTGGGTCTGGAAGTTTGACAGCCCTGGTTTAGAATGATTCTATGCTCAAGAGTATCAAAAGCCTCTAACAAATCAAGGAGGACTGTGATGGATGCACCACCCTTATCCTGGATCAACCAAAGGTTATTAATAAGTGTGACCTATGCTTTCTGTGATGACCCAGAGTGGGATACAAAACAAACACAGTCACAGAAAACAGATGAAGCCCCTTTTATTCCTTCACTTTGCTTCCAAGCTTCGAAGATCTTTGACAGAACACAAAAAACTCCACACAAACAGTTACAAGAAGGAGGAAAAAAGCAACACAAACCAGGCAAGATAAAGGCCGGGAGGACATTGACAGATAACAGAACACACTCTGGGAAGGACACCAAACTCAGAGAGGAACCATAAACTCGAGATATTTCCATCCTTTTTTCCAGCGCTAACGATATACATGCCTATCCTTATACATTCAGTTGTCATAGCTGCAGCCCATGAAGAGGATCAAGGCCCTCTCCTTTCAAGTAGACCAAATCTCTGCCTTATTATCTCCTTCCTCCATGCCCTAGGATGGAGAGGGGATGGGCCTGGGTCCTCCTCTGATTGCCCAGCTGGCCTCTGCCCTTCCCAGCCTCACCCACAACCTCCAGAGCCACACTTCCACTCCCTGTTGGCTGTTCCTCCTCTCCCTAAGAGTCAGTCTCCACCAGGGGTATGACACTTTTTCTATACTATGCCCTGGTCTGAAACCAGACTGAGAGAGGTTTAGATACTCTGTTTACTCCAAGATCCTTTGTAGCTACCACCCAACCACCCTTTCCAAAACCTTCTCTCAAAGAAGTTCAAACCACATGAATGCACACTGTGGTCACCTGCCAGGCTGCCTTAATAACTGAGAAGGTCCAGGATCTAGTTCCAGCCCTTCATCCAAGTAGGGGCTGTGTCACCTTAAACAGGATTCTCAGTAACTATCCGGTAATGCACTATGGACAGAGAAATAGCAATGTTTTGCCACCCTAATAATGATATGGATTATTACTCATATTCTGTAGTTATTTACAACTAAGAGCCAGATTGATCTAGTTATGGAGACTCGAGCTAGAAACTGGGAGGATCTCAATTTAGTCCTGCCTTTGGCATAAAAGCGTGCTGGGTGATTTTGGGCCAGCCATTCTCTCAGCCCACCTCAACAAAGGGGGGTTGTTGTGTGGAAAATAGAAGTAGGAAGGAACATTAGATATGCTTGCCTCCTTGAGTTATTTATAAAATTAATAAATGTGGGAGCTAATTAAATAGAACCCTGGTGGCACAGTGGTTAGAATGCAGTACTGCTGGCTAACTCGCTACTCACTCCATGAGCTTGATTCTGAGCAGCTTAAAGTTGTTCCATTCTTCCAAGATCAGTAAAATGAGGACCCAGGTTGTTGGGGGCAATATGATGACTTTGTAAACTGCTTAGAGAGAGCTATAAAGTACTATGAAGCAGTAAGTAGAAAGTAAATAAAAGATATTTTAGCAGAGTATTAGACAAGTGGACAAACAATTCATTAGATGAACTTGAAATTCCTGGTTGTTTTATTATCCAATGTTCAGTTGTGATTTTTCTTTGCCTGGTGCAAAGTTGATGGCCTCAAGCAGATGCCAAATAAAGCCCTTGCCAGCAGATAGAGCTTCAGTAAAAACTGGTCCTTCTCATTATCTGTCAATCTTTTCTCACATTTGGTTACCATCATTTCCCCATATCATTAATAAATATGGAAATTAACTATGTAGCTAGTATGTTAATTGAAGAATTTATAGTTCAGTGATTAAATTTGATGTTCTTGGGCTGACAATAACAGTATTATGAAATATCCAAATCAGGTTCAAACCTTGCTTTATTTTCAGCATGATTTGAAGATTTTGTTATTCACTTAAATTGATATTAGTAACCATACTTTATTGTTTTTAATGTATTTTTATTTTTAAGTTATTCTAACATGTTAATTAGTTGAATCTAATCTGGGGTCATCCATACAGGGTAATTTGTGTATATTTTAATAAGGAAGAAAAATAATTTCCAAACTCACAATTACATTTGGTAAGATTATAAGGAATATTAAGAGATTCTTGATGCTCCCTGAGCTTGATTATTTTCTTGCAAACATTTCATTATCTAAACTAGGTAACATCATGGGGTTAGCTCTTTGTGTGTATTCTAGTGTAAGGGTGTCCAACTCATGTTGTCATGGTGGCATCATGTAATGCATTGGGACTTTTTTCCCCTTCATTAAACTGGGAGTGGGCATGGCCAATGCATGATGCATCCAGCCCGCAGGCCAGGAGTTTGACCATCCTGTTCTAGTGGCTTGCCCTGTTAATGTTGGTGGGAGTAGTCTTGAAGGTTGTTTGGTTGGGCCCAATCAAAGGACCTCCAAGACCACTCCCACTAACACTGACAGGAAAGCCAGGAGAATAAAAATTGAGAGCAAAGCCCACTCTGTACTACTACTGATGATATTACCTAGTTTGGGGAATGAAATGTCTGCAAGAAAACAGTCAAGCTCAGGGACCACCAAGGACCCCTCATTTCAACTCTGAGTTACAAATATTCTCATTTATTAGTATTAAAGTCATAAAGCTATGTACATTTATTTGAGTTAATCCTCAGAAACATACATTAGACTTTTAAAAAAATTCCATGGATATGTTATTTTCCACTCCAAGAAAAAATAACTAAATATCTCCAGTATAGCTGCAGGTTGTGAAACTGGATGAAGCGAGAAAACTGAAGCTCATCCTGTTTTAGCAAAGCACTGTCTTAAAAATATACTTAAGACTGGCATTGTCCTTTCCTGCCTTTTACATTTCCAACAATTTGTTTGGCATAATCTGTTTCTCTGATGTTGGCACCAAAGTCATTATCATCAACAATGCAACTGGACGATTTATAATGCCATTAACAGGAAAGCTTTGTGAGGACATGCCAATTTATTTTCTTCCCTTTTATCTCTTCTTCCATTTTCTATGCACTTGCTTAAGAATATTTTTCACCCCAAAGGACCTTTTCTTGTATCTAGAAAGACTTAAAGGTGCAACATGGTTTCCTGAATTAGTCATGAATGACAAGGTTTAGCTGCTAAAAGAATATTTCTCACCCAGGAAGAACAAAGTGTTTGTCTTAAAGCCATGTATTGTTCACATGATAAACATTGTCTTGAAGGATATATGATTTATACTGAAGTGTTGTATATTACATATTATATTGTGTTATTATATGCTACAAGCTATTGATCTAATACTGTGGTACAAGGCTGAACATTTTAAGCAGAGACTTATGGTTGGATTCAAATTCCAATTCAGACAGAAAACCCATTGGTTTATTTCAACTAATTATTTTCTCTCAGCTTCGTCCATCTCACAAATTTGTTAATAGGATAAAATGGGAATGAAGAGAAGGAGATATACTATGACAATTTCTTGGATATACATACTTCTCAGGTCCCCAATCCTTCTATTCTTTCTTCTTATTTATGTCACTCCCACCTCTAAAGATCCTCCTGTTTTAAAGTTGTCATGTCAGTATCTGGGATACTTATTGAACTTAAAAGCAATTAAGCATCTAGATCAGGGCTGTCAAATTCCCAGCCTATGAACTGGATGCATCATGTACTGGCCAAGGCCATATCCAGTCAGCAAAAGGGGGAAAAGTCCCAATAATCACGTGATGCAGCTGCGATCATATGAGTTTGACATCACTGATGTAGACTAAATTCAGAAGTTAAACCCAAATATATCTGCTACCCTCATCCCAAGTTATCTACTTAGCTACCAGATGGAAGCAAGTAATATCTCCCAAATTGTTGCTATTAAGGTCACACAGACCTTAATCAAATTTCACTCAAAACAACTTCTTTTTAATTTATTTTAAAACACTGTGCTAGAATGGTATAAACCCTGTGTACAAGGATAGCAGGATTATCATCTGATTGGCAGGTTCCATTTGGAACAGAAATACTTTCATTCTTTAGCACTTTAGACATTAAAATTTCCCTCCATTGTTGTTTTTTTTTATTGTTAATTGGCCCATAGAATGAATCCCTTTGAAATTTAGTCACTCTACTGTGTATTCTTGTGGAGTTACTGTTTTAGGTTTTCTCTTGAACATTTTTTATATCAGGTGATTAGGGAATTGCATGGAAGAAGTTACTTCACTGAATTCTTCAATTTTCTACACAGTATGCCAGGCATTTAATATACAGGTGCATATAATCTCCTTTCTTAATCCTTTAGCTTGTAAAAATTAAGTTACAAGAATTGACATTACAGGGAAGAGTGTATGCACAAAGTGCTGTGATTTTCTTAAATCAATGATGCCTAATAAAAGCAGACTGAATGACTTGTTTATTCAAAAATTGGTTTTCAGATGATTGACAGCAATGATCTTCTTTGTGATTTAGAAAAGAAAATTAAAGCCTGACAGTCTGATGGCACAAAACAAGTATGAAAGCACTCTTTATGACAATCTCATTCGCAAATGTTACTTGTTGATAAAGACTATAAAATAAATGGCAAATTTAGCACAACTAGCACAAATAGTTAAGTAAATAGTAGGTAGGTAGACAATTGATAAATGTACTTTACATTGATAGATGATAGTTACTTATTAATAGATGTCTTTATGCTACAGAACAGTTTGTGTGGCAATTAAAAATCTAGATAACTCTTATATTTAAGATAATGTAACTTTCAAGCATGAGCAAGCCTGCAAAATCTCTAACATAGGAACCGATACAAAGCTGCCATGATTCCAAATGATGGATCATCCTCCAGATGCCCTCTAGTTCCTGACCAGGAATCTATCATTTCATAATGCATAACTTCTCTAAAGCTTTACTTCCCCCTCTCTTTCCTTTTGGGAAAGGCACCAGGAATATGTGGCTCTTGGTGAGAAGGTCCCAATGGTAAACCACATCAATTTTGGGATGCAATTCTATTCAAAATGTCCAGAATAGATTTAAAAGCAGCAGGCAAGGCACTGTAAATCAGGTGGAGTGGAAGTGAAGGACCAGTGACTGAAATATTTTTTGATTCAAATTCCCAAATTTCAGATTAAAATATCTACCAAGATTTTATTTTTAAATTGAATTTAAAAAAATTATAAATTCATCCTTATAAAAGGAAAAAACAAAATCCTTCAGTATGGCCCTGTTGTTTGGGGTGATTTTGTTTTGCCTTTGGAGGGAATCTAAATTACATTTAGCCAAAACTGTCCACTAGTTTGCTATCAGATCAAGGGTTGCCCTCTCCTCCTTGTTTCGTCTCACTTTCAGATCCATGATGAAACAAATAGAAGACAGCACTGACAAGTAATTGAGATTGTAGGTGGTGGACTGTCATTATTTTTTTTCTTTTATTAAGAAGACTGGATTTGAAAGTCTTTTCAAATTGCTCCAAGAGAATCTCAAGACTAACAGAACAAATGAAAAGAATTAGAGAAAAGCTTACTTCCCAGGACATTTATAAAGTGTGGGTATCATAAGTAGTCAACATGAATACTTAAAAAAAAAAATGCAACCAAGGACCAGCTCATTGTTAGTTCACTGATGTGAGGCCCATTATCCCAAATGAAGATGTGAAGTTACATGGAACCCATTTGATATTCCTATATTCATAGCCTTTAAAAGATTGCTGCAGTTTGAGGATGCTTGTTTGACTTTTGCTCCCATTTAAAATGTATTAGATTCAATTGTGATGAGTAAAGGTAAAAGTCATTAATTTTAAGTGGAAGTCCAGACCCTATAATCAGGAGGTTAATTGTCCTGGTTTTATTTGTCTTCTATCCTTCAAATATTCTCTGGTATTGACATTTTTTAATATAAGTTAGAAGTTTTCAGTCCTCTAAATTAATTAATTGTAAAAGTCACTAGCAGTATTGCCTTCAACTCTTAAAGCTAGCCATTACCTCTAATATCCTCAACAATTAATGAGTGTTTAAAAGTAGAGTGCATGATTGAGCAATGAGCACTGAGAAGCTCCTTAAAGCAGGAATGTTTAAAATATAGCAAAACATTTCCCACATATTAAATTTTTCCACATTAATCTCAAAACATTGATGATCTACTTACATAATTATTAGATTAATCATATTCACATGATTAGACTTTATTTAATGTATTTATTATGTTAATATATTACTTTTATTTTGATTAAGAGTCTTAAAGGAGTAACAAATCCAGAAACAAACAAAAGTATTATTCTCCTTTCCAAAGCAATTTATTTAAAATTACGAACAAATGTCATTCAAAACATTCCAAACCAGCTTCTACATCTTCAGATCCATCACAGTAAATTTCCAAAATTTGGATCAGTTTCTCATTCCACCATTGTCCAGAAACCATAGTACATATTCCATCATAATTATTCTCATCTAATATCAAAGGCATCACCTATGCCTTTGGCATTAGTCTATACTGGGTCTCCCAGTCTGATGCTCAGAGATAAAATTATCTTTATTATTTTGCAAGAAAGTTGGCCAAGACAATCGTTTTATCTAACCACCCCCCACCAATTTTAAAATAAATTTCTATCTCATCAATAGCAAAATTTCTTCAGACAATGGCAAATTTGTAACAAAATTAACTCTTTCTAATTCCAGACTCTTTTTTTGTTGGAAATTGTAAAGATTTTGATAGACTACTGGAATGACATCCTTGCACTCAATCAGTTAAAAGCTGGTCATCTCACATTTGGACTATTGCGATATATCTACATATGACTACTCTTATAGAGTATTTGGAAGTAACAGCTGGCACAGAATGCAATTGTGTGGGCAATTTATAGAGCTCTTACTGTGTACCCATGTTACACAGCTGTTCTATGAGCTTCATTGGTTGCTAATTTGCTTCTGGGTCCAATTCAATGTGTTGATTATCACCTTTAAAGCCCTTTATAGCAAGGGTCCAAACTACCTGAGGAACCATTTTACCCCAATGAAATTGGCCCATCCCATCTACACTAACAGAAGGGCATGCTGTAGACCCTGTTGGTCAAGGAATTTTGGCCAGCAAGGTCCAAAAGAAAAGTCTTTTCTGCCATGGATCTTGGCTTTTGGAACATTGGGCCCACTGAGATGAGATCTGTGCCAATCCTTTTAGCCTTCTGAAATGGCCAGAAGACGTAGCACTGCCAAATGGCCTAGAGCCCCAACGGGGGCATTCAGTAGGTGGTTAATGGACTAGGTTAGACCCCATCTCCTCTGCCTTATGGACGTCTTGCTCCCTCCTACATTTGTCAATTTTAAACTAATATAATGTTATTTATTGTTTTAATGTTTTACTGATTTTTGTTGGTTTTTAATGATTGTAATCTGGCTATAATCCCCTCCTGGTTAGATGGGCAGCATATAAATTGAATGAATGAGCACATGAATGAGTGAGGGAGTTAATGAATGAATAATCTCCTTAATCATCATTTTGTGCATACCTACTTAGGAGTAAGTTCCACTGAGCTGCATGGAAATTAATTTAAAAGAAATGTTAGGATTGTATTGTTTGATTGCAGTGCACATTTGCCATCCTCTGGATATACTTATATTGAAATCATATTTGCAAAGGGAGGAGGCAAACAAACAATGGATGCTTATATGGTTTCGACCAGCCTTTCACAATGGGAAAAAAATCCATATCATTAAAATGCCTAAATACAAGTAATCCCCGGGTTAAAAGCATTCCCTTAGTGAACATTCAAAGTTATGTGATAAGCATCCCCTAGCATTTATGAACAAGTTCCAAAACTATGAATCTTGCAGCACCATGGCAGTTCTTTACCCTTACAAACAACCACAGAGACTTTGCAACATTTGTTCCAGGGGTGGGATTCTACCAGTTCTGTCCTCTGTAGAACCGGTAGTTCTGAAGAGCAGCAGACAGAGAGCACACATAGAACCAGTTCTATGTCTGCTGCTGTTTTGGCCTGGTTGCCCGCCTGGGCTCTTACCTGACCTTTATTTCCTGCTTTTTCAACCATAGCTGCTTTGCACAACACAGCTACAGTTTAAAAAGCAGGGAAAAAGGGCTTTTCCGACCACTGCGCACTTGCATGCAGTGCTGCTCAGCTGTCCGGGCACTCAGTGGGTTGTAAATTGCACTCGCACAACTTGCGCGCAATGCAGAGCAACAGAACCAGTAGTTATATCTGATATGATCCCATCCCTGATTTGTTCTGCATGTTACAGGTCAAAATGTAACTTCTGAGGAGCATATCTGCCCCTCTGATGCTTTGTTCGGGCTTCCATGGGCCTCCTCTGGCATATTGCAGGCTGAAAAGAAGATTCCAGGGGGTGGATCCACTTAGCGTATACATGGGTGAAAGGAGGGAGTGACCCATTCAAGGTACGAGATTCATGCCACAAATCCTCAGTTTATGAAGGGAATGGGCAGGCTCCATTATATTCGTAAATCAAGGACTACCTGTAAGGGATTCTAATTGTCACAAATGTGATTTTCAATTTCACAATATTAAACAGTCACACTCATCCAAGGTTCATATCCATCAGTATATTTATATTATTATTATTTTATTAGTCTTAGTAAATATTTTCTATTATTACTCCTTTGTTCCTTGGTGAAGAGATTTCAGATTTTTTTTTTTTTGAACTAGAAGATTCTATGGCTGGAAATTTTTAAAAAATCCTTCCCCTGCATAGATTTAATTTAAAGCAGAACAAGTATAGTAACTTATTAAATGAGTTTCAGAATGTTCTTGCATTATTTTAACTGATCTTTTCTCTACTTAGTTCTAGTACAATATTTTGATCTGGCAAGACATTTACTATGTTCCATGTTTCCAGCATAAGGAAAAAAGCATCCACACCCACAAATCTGTCAGTTGATTGTTGGCTTAATTCCTGTTTCAACATGATTACTGCACCCAGATAACAAAACAAATCAGATCTTCCATATTTATTATATACTTGGCTGTAAGTATATTCTGTCAACTTTCATTAAACTTAATCTGTTCACCTTCTGTGATATTATACTGAAAAGAGTACAGTTAAAATAAAAATATTAAAATATGAGAAAACCATCTTTTAAAAATACCAATAAATGCTGTAAAACATTTCAAGTTGCTCTCAATCAGAATTCTCCTGTTAAGTTATTATTATTCTGATTTGATTCCTACTCAGTTCCATTTTATTTGCAAAGTATTCACTGTTTTGCCAGTTTGCCTTCCATTTCCTCAGTCAAATAATTCTAATTTCTTAGAGAGCAGGGGATTCATACAGAGAAAAGTATTCACTGAGAATCAAATTCTTGCTTACAATTAAGGTGTATTTGTGTGACCATCTTTATATATTTAGCGATGTGTCATCTCTTGATTCATCTATAGTGATTTAACAAAATGGTCAGTTTAACGTTATTTTAATACGTGGGATGAGATTACCTTATTTTTAGGGTAACAAGATATTCTGAAAGGCTACTACATCACCACCATTATCTCAGTCATCTGAAGTATGTATTTCATAAAACTAGAGTTCTTCAGAGCAAACTACAGGTAGCTCAACCTACTGAATTCTCATATATGACATTTGTTTTAATTGGTCAAGCTGTGTGTCTCTCTTAGGTGATCATTCCTTGAAGGCACGCATTGCCAACATATGTCTTCTGTGACTTTGATATACAATATGATAAACAGAAGTCATAGCTTCTATTTAGCTAAAGCAGTCTGGAAACAAATAGCTCCCAAATTGCTGGTTATATGCCCTGGCCTTGAGAATCTTTGAGCTCAATTCATAACAAGGGAGCTTTTTATTTCTCCTGCCAAATGCTAAATATCAGTCAAACTAATGTATTATATTGAAGCTATGGTATTATTCACACAATATATGACCAATAGCACTACCCCAAAAAAGAAGAGAAAGAAAAAAAGAAGAAGTATTAATAGAATGAACTGATAAGGAGATTATAGGGCAAATGGTTTTTTTTTTTCCTATAAGTAGGGTAAGGATTATATAGTATATGAAAAAATATATTGAATGAGGAGAACTTTCTCTAGCAAAATAAAGAAATAACCAGGAGGAATTTGGTGGTATTTTTTCTTACAATAACAAATTTCATGAAAAACCTAGTGTTCTTTTTTTTTAGAGGCAATTCATTTTATCAGATGCCTTTGGGAATGGTGTCATGTTGTTTCCATTTGATTAGAAAAATGATGTCACTTTGTACCTGTGCCAATTTCTTGGTAAAGCCCCTGTCACACTGCACCAACAGATGCAAAGAGGATGTAAAACGGACAAAAAAGGTTGCCATCCGTTGCAAAATGCGATGTACTCACTACCTCCATTATGCTTCCTCTCTATCCATCCAGCATCTGTTTATTGACGTTTCATCCGCTCAGAAAGTTTTGGACTGCTCAAAACTTTTGTGCGGAAAATGTATCCAATGCGTCCATTCTGCATCCGCTAGGCATCCGTTCTGCATCCATTCTGCATCCGTTATGCATCCGCTATATCCGGTAGACATCCGCTGCGCATCCGCGCAACTCGCATCAACTCGGACACAGGGAGGAAGCGGAATGGACACAGAACGGATGCAGAACAGATGCAGAATGGATGCCTAGCGGAAACAAAGCATTTAAAATGGAAAAAACGTTCGCAGAGGGGACTTATCTCGGATATTAAGGATGTCTAGAGGATGCCTAGAGGATGCCTAAAGGATGCCTAGAGGATGCAAAGGGACACCTATACTGCCTATAAAAAGGGGGAGCAACTTGTCTGCATCTCACTTTCAGACCAGCAGCCCAGCTGTGCAGATCTCTGCAGCCTTCATCTGATTCTTCCTCTACCACAGCATCCAGTCATGTCAACCGTGGATCGTAACACAGTCCTTTTGGCAGTCACCATCCTTCTGCAACAGTGCGAAGCCATCTACAGGCTCTGTGAACTCTACTACGGGAAGAAAAGGAGGTGGCCAAGAAGCGTCTGGGTCCGAAGATGGATCGGGAGAAGAGCAGAGTATGGACTATACAACAAGCTGATGGTGGAGCTCAAGAACAAAGACACTTGGGCATTCCAGAACTTCATGAGGATGCCTCCAGCCATGTTTGATGAAGTTGTGCAGCGCCTGACACCCAGGTTGACCAAGGCAAATGCCAACTTCCGGCCCAGCCTGGAACCTGGGCTCAACGTGGCACTCACTCTGCGCCACCTGGCCTCAGGGACCACCTACAGGAGCTGATGGTGTACGGCTGGAGGGTGCCACACAACACCATCAGCATTGTGGTCAGAGAAGTGGTGCAGGCCATCATCGAAGAATACCTGCAGGAGCTCCTCCAGTGCCCCTCCACTGATGAAGGATGGAAGAAAGTTGCAGAGCAGTGGTATAAGAGGTGGAACTTCCCACACACCGTTGGAGCCACAGACGGCAAGCACGTGGCCTGCAAAGCACCACCCAAGTCGGGCTCCACTTATTTCAACTACAAGGGCTTCTTCAGCATCGTCCTCTTCACCATGGTCAATGCTGACTACAAGTTCATGTACATCGATGCTTCAGGCAGTGGCTCATGTTCAGATGGCCAGGTATACAACGCCAGTGACCTCAAGGAGGGGCTGGAAGGCAACCTCATCATGGGCTTTCCAGATCCAGACCCCCTGCCCAACGACATGCAAGATATACCCTACTTCATCATGGGGGATGACGCCTTCTCCCTCACAACCTACCTCATGAAGCCCTACACTTCCAGACTCCTTACCCGTGAAGAGAGGATCTTCAACTACAGGCTGTCCAGGGCAAGGCGGGGGGTGGAGAACGCCTTTGGCATCCTGGCCAACAGGTTCCAGGTACTTCTCACTACCATGCAGTATCGCCCAGAGACCGTGAGGAGGATCGTGGAAGCTTGCTGCATCCTGCATAATCTTATGCACACCCGCTACCCAGTCTTGCAGAACAGGCTCGTGGACCTCCAGCAAGGCAATGGGGACATGGAGCCTGGTGAATGGAGGCAAGGGCGAAACCTGATAGACACTCAGGATGTGCAAGGCCCCAGCAGAGCCTTACATGAAGGGAAGAAGCAGCGCAACCTCCTGAGACACTGGTGCAACTCCCCAGCTGGAGCAGTGGAGTGGCAAGACAGGATGATACATGATTAATGGGTGCTTCCTTCAGCCTGTCTCATCACACGGATGAGATTGGGCCATGTATGTTGGGTGGGCCTACAATGATCAGGGCATTTAATAAAGAGTTGTGTTTGTGTTGACATGTGTGGATGAATGATTACATTGTTATTGATAATAAAGGGCCATAGGTGTGGCACCTGGGAGGGTGGACCATAGAGTCCCACTATGCTTGCACTGGGGGTTTATCTATCCCACAGCTATTACCCATTCCAAAGGTATCCCTGCCCACCCCACTGCTATCTTAACCCATCCCACAAGCATGCAAAGGCTTAAACCAATTCTAAAAGCTTCCATCACTCGGAGGTGTGCCCAGTCTCAGGGGTGAAGGGTCCAGGTGCTGTGGAGGTGGGTGGTGCTGGAGTGCTGGTCTCTATCATCATTGGGGTGCCTGGACCCGAGAGGACAACAGGGGACGGTGTGTTGAGGAAGCTCTCAGACAGATGGCTCAGACCCGCGATGCTGAGAGATCCTTCCTCCATGCCATGGGGTGTCAGCCCCAGTGCTGATGAGAGATGTACTGAGGCCAGGCTTGGCTGTGGGGTGGAGGAAGGAGTAGTGTAGTGGGGCTGTCTGCTCTACAGCTGGGTGAGGACTGGCATGAGTGGCATCACTGTCGTCAGTGGCATCATTGTCGTGGGTGGCATTGGTGGCATCAGTGGAACCAGTGGCAACGGTGTCGTCCAATGACTCTGTGCCTGGACTGGGAAGGGCTGCTGCCTGTGCTGCTGGACCTCCTGGTAGCCATACCCCTGGTAGGTGAGGGGCTGTGGGAAGCCTTGGAATGGGAGGGACATCACCTCTGGTGGAGGTGGAGGAGCAGACCTGGACTGGGTGGGAGCAGGTTCCTCTGGATCAGGAGGGTTGTGAAGCAGCTCGGTGATCCGATCCTTCACCACCTGGTACTGGGGTTCCTCCATGTTTTTGCGGGTCTGGTTGACATAGGTGAGGAAGGGCTTGCGGTTGGAGGATGAGGAGTCGGTCCTGACTAGCTGAGAGAGGAGATCTATACTGGTGCGGATGGTGTCCCTGATCTCCAGCAAGACAGTGTGGCTCTGCCCCTCCTGCTGTCTGGCTCTCTGCCTTTCTGTGGAGGTGGAGCTGGGTGGTAGTGGACGCGGCTACGACTGTGGTGGACTCGATGTCTCCTTTCTCCCACCGCACCAGGGAGTCCTCCACGCGCTCCACCATGGTGAAAACAGCTGTCCGTGGGTTCTCCGCCGTGGCACGCTCCACAGAAACCTGCCTGGAGACAGGGACTGACTCTCGGCCGGAAGAGGACTGGGTCTCAGCAGGCTGCTGGTGCTCTTCGGTGGCAGATCTCACCCTACAGGAAGCTGCACCTGGTCATGACATTGGTCTCTCTGTCCGTCAGCTTAACCATGACCTGGCCAGATTTCTTCAGGTGCATCTTCCTGTACCAGGTGTGCATGTGCTTCCACCAGCCGAGGAACACCTCCAAAGTGTAACCCATACTCTCCGCCCTCTCTGTCCAATCAGCCTGCGTCCTTTTGGTGTCCCTGTACAGCCGGTGTCCCTTCCACCACAGATAGTCATTCTCTCTCAGCCACTCTAGCACCTCATCCTCGTGTTCCTCCTCAATGAAGTATTGTCTCCTCTCCCGTCCACGCATACGCCTCTTCCTCCCTTTGGTAGGACCAGATGGGCCCTCATCAGAGGGACTCCCAGGTGGTAGGGGCTGCTCCTCCAAACCACCACCACCAGCAGCACCAGCAGGATCATCATCATCATCATCATCATCATCATCATCATCATCACCACTAGCAGGATCATAATCATCATCATCAGCAGCAGCAGTGGCAGCAGTAGCAGGATCATCATCATCATCGTCATCATCATCATCAGCAGCAGCAGGATCAGCAGGACCAGGATCAGCAGCAGCAGAGTAAGCACCAGGAGCCCCAGCAGCACCAGCACTAGCAGCACCAGCAGGACTAGGAGCACGAGCAGGACCAGGAGCACAAGCAGTACGAGCAAGTCCAGGAGCACGAGCAGGATGAGCAGGACCAGCAGGACCAGCAGGACCAGCAGGACCAGGAGCAGCTTCAGCAGAGTACGCAGCAGCAGAAGCACCACCGCCAGGAGCAGGTTCAGCAGAGTACATAGCAGCAGAAGCACCACCTCCAGGAGCAGCTTCAGCAGAAGCTCCAGCACCAGAAGAGCCAGCCCGAGTAGCAGAAGCCCCAGCAGAAGCAGAGTCAGGGACAGGGGGCGGGAAGGTGGCCCTGTCCCTCTTGGCAGGGATGGCGGCAGGTTGCTGAGACTTTTGCTTCTTCCCCATGGTTGTGGGGTTGCTGGCTGACAGGGAGGCTGGCAGGGAGGCTGGCAGGCACCAAGGCTGGCAGGAAGCCTGGCAGGAAGCCTGGCAGGAAGGCTGGCAGGAAGCCTGGCAGGAAGCCTGGCAGGCAGGCAGGCACCAAGGCTGGCAGGCAGGCAGAGAGCAAAGCTGGCAGGGAGGCTGGCCAGGAGGTTTGGAGGCAGGCTGGCAGCAAGGCTTGCAGGTAGGCATGCAGGCAGGGCAGGCAAGGACTCGATGTATCCAGCAGCAGGTCTTTCCTCCGAATGCTGGCCACGTGTGAGCTTCTTCCCTTTATATCCGCATGGCTTATGCAATGCATCCCCCCTGCATGCGCAATTAACGCCAGGCATCCGTTACGCTTCCGCTGTGCATCTGCTAGGCTTCCGCTATGCATCCACTTCATCTGCTGTGCATCCACTGTGCATCCAGTATATCCGTTCCGCGTCCGCTTTGCTGAGGCCCCCCGGAAGCCTAGTGGATGTGCCATCCGCTCCCATCCGCTTCCATTTGCTGGGCTTCCATTCCGCTTCCGCTTTCCATCTGCCCTGCATCCTCCCCGCATCCGTGTTTTCCGCTCTGGTTATGCAAAGTTTTGCCCCTTTTGAGAGCGGATAACAATGGATGGAACATTTTGCTCGTCCATTGTGTCCATTTTGCATCCATTGGGCAGTGTGACAGGGCCTTAAGTTTTATAGATTTCCATTCCATTTGCTTAAATTTGCTGCTTCTCAGTCTAGACATGATAGGAGAAGAACCTTGTTAGTCTATGGTAGTGAAAAACCTAGAAGAAATATGTTAGAACCATTTCTGATCAGCACATTTTATTAGAAGGCATATGCTTTTGTGAGCTTCAGCTCACTTCACGTGCCTCACAAGAACAATAATAATTGTGATTTGGAAGAAGTCTTTAATAGCACATAAACTAAAGTGAATCAGTTTGCTGAGAGATACATTCCCTCAAGATATGCTGCTGAAGCCTGTGTGCTGGTAAAGATGAAACAAATACATGCTAGATTCAAAAATGAATAGGAGAATTACAAAATTGTGTGAGTCACATCACATATATGGATATGCTGAATTTTCAGGGGAAGTTATCAGTTTTAACCTGAAATGTTTAATTTAGAACTTACATGATTGTCTTCAGTTTCTTTCTACTTCAAAGTGGCAAGAATCTACAATCAGTGTCAGAATAAGATCTAAAGGCTGTAAAATAACAGGACTCTTGGGTATTTGGGTTGCCTAGGTCTGATCTTAGAATAACCTTAGAATAAAATAAAGCTGGAAGGGACCTTGAAAGATTTCTAGTCCAGCAGTCACCAAATTTTGTTGGGCCACAGAGAAATCTCACCCCCAGAACACCTCCCCAAAAGCAATTTATCCAGGCTGCCTAGAAACACAAGGCTGCACCTCTCACATAGCGTGCGGGAACCCTCCCCTCCCACTCACTCCTTACCTGGAAAACTTGCCTGCTAAATTGCTATTTTTCCTTTTTCCGACTATCATCTGTCCTGCTATGCTGGGAGATTTAGATGAGCTAGGAAGCAGGAAATTGTTGGATTTCTTGCTTTCTATATAGTCTTTAGATCTTCAGCTCAGCACAGCCGAACCTCCCTTAGGACTGAAGGTTTGCTTGCAAGCAAATTCAGTGCAGACTCAAGGCAAGCAAATTTGAGAGACTGAGCTAGCCGATGGTGGATCAATAGATCACTAAATGATTCTGTGAGCAACTCAATCTGCCTGTTTTGCCTGATTTTTGGTAAAAGGTGCTCTTTTTAAAAAAAAAAATCAATATTAATATGAATGGTGTGTTGTGGGTTAATTTTGTGAATTTGCTTACTAGCAAATTTTATATGACAGACTGAGCTAGCCAATGATAGATAAATTGATCTCTGAATGAATCTGTGATTCTGTAAGCAACTTAATCTGCCTGCCTGCTTTGTCTGATTTTGGGTAAAAGTTGCTCTTTTTAATTAAAAAAAATCAATATTTATATAAATATTTATAGTATTTGTTCTGTTCTGAGAATAAAGGTACGCAAGACAGGTGTTCCAACAACAGCTCTTTATTAAAACAACTCAGTGACTCGTAGTAGAACATTTGCTGAAGCCGTGGCAGCCCATTTTATAGCGGCTGCTCGCGGCTTGCGGCCAATGACAGTTCTTTGAGAATTCCCATCGTCAGGCGGGCCAATTGTAATGGTGCTTTATTGACCAATCTTAGTGCGGCCTACTCGGCCAGTTAGATTTAGTTATTTAGAGTCTTCTAATTTCTATACACAACATCCCTCCCCTCTTGGTTTCGTCCAATGTGCGTAACGTAGTCACACAGGTAGGTGGGGCTTTTGCGGGTCCAACTGGACTTGTGCAGCTCAGTCTCAGTGTGGTCTTCCATCGGTTTGGTCAGGATTGCCTTTTCTCTGCGTCTTCTCCATGGAACCTCCTGGAAGGGTGAGTCAGCCTTGCCGCTCCCGCCTGTGTCTCTCGGGCTGGTTGAGTTGGCTCTGCCACTCCCTCCTGGTTTGTCCGGGTTGGTCGAGCTAGCCTGGCTGTCTCCTTCCAGGAAGGCCTTGTCTCGCTTCCCTGCTACCGGTTCTCTTCTCCGGAGGTCGTCTATGGGTAAGTGCTCTTTTTGTCTTACCGGGGGTTCTAATTTGGGTTTGTGTTATGTCTTATGTCATGTTATTGGTGGTTCATCTCTCCCTTTTTAATTATTTTGTGTTTCCCCCCCCTCCTCGGTTGTTTTTGGATTGTTTGTTGGGGGTGGTATTTGAGGGGGTGCTTTGGAGCTAGGTAGGTTAGTATTGTGTTCCAATATCCTAGAGCGAAGCTGGTCTATGTGCCACTTCCATGTTCTGCTATCGTCTAGTGCAAACCGGTATGACTGGGGCCTTGTGATTTGAGTAACTGTGGCTGGAAGCCATAATGGGTCCCCGGTAAGATTTTTGGCGTAGACCAAGTCTCCAATGGCGAAGGAGCGATATTTATTTGAGGAGTCAGGGGGGTTTTCACAGGTATAGGCGGGGTGTAGTCTATCTAGGTAGGAATGCAATTTTCTACCCATGAGGAGTTCTGCTGGGCTTTTGTTAGTGGTTGTGCTAGGGGTGATATGCTGAATTGTTAGCAGTTTGTTTAATCTATCTTGGATGTCCCACGTGTCCAGTTTGCACAGGGTTTCTTTAGTATAATGAACCATGCGTTCAGCTCATCCATTTGAAGCTGGATGAGCCGGCACTGTTAGGGCATGTCGGATGCCTTGTGCAGCTAGGTATTGTTCGAAAGCTAAAGCAATAAACTGGGGGCCATTGTCACATACTACTACATCTGGAAGTCCATGTGTAGCAAAAAGTTTGTTCAATTGCTTTATGACTGCTTCAGTAGTTGTGGATGCCATAAGAATAACCTCTAGCCAGTTTGAATAAGTATCAACAATTATCAAATATATGTTCCCTTTTGTTGGCCCAGCAAAATCAATATGGAGTCTCAACCATGGGCCTCTGAGAGTTTCCCATTCCAGGACTGGTGCAAGAGGGGGTTAGGCCTTGATTACTGGCAGTCATGGCATGTTGCCACCCATTTTTCAATGTTTTTGTCCAGCCCTGGCAACCAGACGTAACTCCTGGCCAGGGGTTTCATTTTTACTATGCCCAGGTGTCCCTCTTGCAACATGCACAACACTTCCTCCTGCAATTTTGTGGGGATTACCACCCTGTCTCCCCACAGTATACAACCCTTTTCAATGGACAGTTCAGTCTGCTGGGTGAGAAAAGGTTGAAAAGTCTCGCCTCTATCCTCATCCAGCCAGCCCTTACCTACCCAATGCAGGATTCGAGCTGTCAGCAGGTCTTTCGCAGTAGCTTTAGTGATGTCTGCTGCAGTTAGTGACAGATTTGGCCATGTCTCGATCTGAAGAGTGGGGATGGTGGGAGTTGGGTCACCTTCCTTGTCGGGCAGCAGGGAATGGCTTAAGGCATCAGCATGGGTGATGGTTTTTCCTGGGCGATGGATGAGTGTGTAATTGTATGCAGCGAGGAATTCTGACCATCTCATCATTCTTGGCGATAGAATGTTCGGGGTTCGTTTGTTCCCTGCCAGAATTCCTAGCAGGAGTTTGTGGTCTTTGATAGTAGAAAATGTCCTACCATATAGGTATTCGTGGAATCTCTTGACGCCTGCTATGATTGCAAGGGCTTCTCGGTCAAGTTGGCTGTAATTCCTCTCAGATTTTGACAGCGTTTTGGAATAGAAGGCGGTTGGTGTTTCTCTGCTGTCTGGTAGCTTGTGGCTCAGTATGGCGCCAATTCCAAAAGGTGATGCATCACAGGTGACCGTCGGTGGCAGGGTGTTGCTGTATTGTTTTAAAACGGTGTTTGATGTTAATAAGTCCTTAATGTTTTGGAATGCTGCTTGTTCTCAGTGGCCCCAATTCCAGACAGTTTTTTAATCTAATAGTCGATGTAATGGCTCTGCTATGGTTGCCTTTTGAGGCAGGAAGACATTGTAGAAGTTAATGAGACCGAAGAATGCTTGTAAGTCTGTTTTGTTCTTAGGTCTGAATGCATATTTAATTGCTTTTATTATTTTTTTCAGTGGGGTGTATCCCATGCTCATCTATAAGGTAGCCTAAGAATTCAACTTGATTGGTGGCTAGTTTACATTTTTCTCTTTTGACTTTAAGCCCTGCTTCTCTGAATCTTCGTAAGACTTCTCTCAGTCTATCTTCTAATTGGTGTTTGTTTTTTGCTGATACTAATACGTCATCAAAATAGGGAACGACCCCTTTTATGCCATTTAGAAGGCGCTCCATTAGGCTTTCGGAAATGCCTGGGGCAATGCTAACGCCAAATTGAAGTCTGTTACATTTGAATGCCCCTCTGTGCATGACTATAGTCTGTGCTTCTGCAGTTTCGGGGTCAACCGGCAGCTGTTGATATGCTTGTGTGAGATCAAGTTTCACAAAAAAATTTTGTCCCCCTAATGAATGCAACAGGTGTTGAACTACTGGAACAGGGTACGTGCTTTGCTGGAGTGCATGATTGAGGGTGGTCTTATAGTCACTACAGATGCGCACTGACCCATCTGGTTTGACAGGAGTCATGATGAGAGTTTCCCATCTGGCATGGTTGATTGACTCTAACAGCCCTTGTGCGATGAGTTTGTTAACTGATCATCTATTTTCAGCTTTAAGGCAAAGGGAACGCATCTGGCTTTGAGCCTGATGGGAGCTATCGTAGGGTCTAGGCTGAATGTTATTGGGGTCCCCTTGTATTTGCCTAGGGTCCCGTGGAATACATCCCAGAACTCTTTCAGCAGGCTCTTCTCCCAATCGGTCTTGGTGACGCTGTTGATTCCGGTCACTCCAATTCCCAGGGGCAATTCCCAATGTCCAAGGCCCACTACCGGGATTCGGTTTCCCTGGTAATCTTTGAGTATTAGGCTTAGCTGTTCCAATTCTCTTTGCTTGATATCTGGTATCAGATTTCTGATAGTGTTCCATGATACAATTGACAGATATGATCCAGAGTCTACTTCCATCTCACAGGGCTTTCCTTCGATTTTTACGTTTATTCATACCTTTTTTGCATTTGCTGCCCTGGCATTTCCTATGATTATTGTTTGATGTGTTTCTTCCCTGTCATTCATTTGCTGGTTTCTGTTCTCTCGGCTCCATCAGCTTCCGGCTTATCTCTCTCTGTTTCTGGGGGGCGGGGGGTGCTGCCACATCTTTTTGGACTATAGCTCTTTTTGTTCTGGCAGACCTTTGCAATGTGTCCCCATTTCTCACAAAATTTGCAAATGGCATCCAGGAATCTGCATTCAGATCGCAGGTGGTCCCCCCCCCCCGCATCCAGTACACTGGAATTCTTACCTCCTTCCTCTTTTTTCCCACCATTTTCTTTCTGACTGAAGCCTATGTATGTCTTCATTGTCATCATCGGTGTTGTTCGGGGGGTCGATCTTCATGGAGGGCAGTTGCAGTCAATTCTTTTTGGTTTCCTTCCACCTTCTTTTCTTGGGTTTGGTTCTGTGGTTCTGGATTTGTTGAGTTCATTTGGTGCATGGTGGCTGCGGATTTCTTGGCTGCTTCAGTGGCGGTGTCTTCTGCGATGGCCTCAGCCACTGTGATATTTGGTCTGTTTAGTAGGTTGTTTTGGAGTGTAGCATCCTTCAATCCGAGGACCATGCGGTCTCTCATGCCTTCATCCATGTTGAGAAATTCGCAGGCTCCTCCAATATTTCATAGGGCTTCTATGAAATCTCCGATGCTCTTGTCTTCTCGTTGGTCTCACTTATAGAATTCATGCCTTTTAATAAGATTGGAGACCATAGGCGCGTAATGGTCTCGTAGCATTTGGTTTAATTCTGGCCATGCCATTTGTTTTATGTCCCGTGGTTTGGCTAATGCCTTGGCCATTTTGAAAATAGCAGGGCAACAGTGCGTGAGGAATACGTCTCTCTTCCTATGGTCGGTTATTTCTTGTAGCTCGTTGCTTTCTAAGAACATCAGAAAGCGGTCAATGTATGACTCCCAATCTTCTTTGGCTGGGTTGAATGGTGCGGGTGGTGCATTGGTACCGGCCATTTTGGTTGCTCAGTTCTTGTTGCCATGTGCTTCGGTCTTGCTCTTTTAAGATGATCCCACCTTCGTCGCCAGTGTTCTGTTCTGAGAATAAAGGTATGCGAGACCGGTGTTCCAACAACAGCTCTTTATTAAAACAACTCAGTGACTTGTAGCAGAACATTTGCCAAAGCCGCGGCAGCCCTTTTTATAGCAGCTGCTCGTGGCTTGCAGCCAATGACAGTTCTTTGAGAATTCCCACCCTCAGGTGGGCCCATTGTAATGGTGCTTTATTGACCAATCCTAGTGCGGCCTGCTCGGGCAATCAGATTTAGTTATTTGGAGTGTTCTAATTTCTATACACAACAATATTTACATACAAGCCATGACTAACCAGTTACATGACTACCAAGCCACACCCACAAATTTACCCCCACCCCCAGAACCCGTTAGTGATCCCTGGGATCTAAAATGATGAGTTTGGTGGTCTCTGAGGTCCAAACAGTTGGTGACTCCTGTTCTAGTCCAGACCCCTGATGAAGCAGGAGATCCTATATCATTTAAGACAAGTGGCTGTCTAGTCTCTTCTTAAAAACCTCATGTAATGAAGCACCCATGATTTCTGAAAGTAAGCTATTTCACTGGTTAATTATGCTCGCTATTAAGAAGTTTCTCATTAATTCCAGGTTCTCTCTTTGATTAATTTCCAACCATTGTTTCTTATCCTGCCCTCTGGAGTTTTGGAAAATAATTTGACCCCATCTTCTTTGCAGCAGCCCTCAAATATTGGAATACTGATATCATGTCAACCCTAGTTCTTCTTTTCTCTAGATGAGCCAAATCCAAATCCTGCAACTGTTCTTCATATATTTTAGTCTTCAGGCTTTTGATCATTTTAGTTGCTCTTCTCTGAACTTTTTCCAAAGTCTGAACATCTTTTTTGTAGTGTGGTAACCAAAATGGATTGCAGTACTCCATGTATGGTCTTACTAATGGTTTATAAAATGGTACTAATACCTCATGGGATTTTGATTCTGTGCCTCTGATTATACAACCTAGGATTATATTAGGTTTTTTTTTTTTTGGGGGGGGGGGTGCTGCTGCTGCTGCTGCTGCACATTGCTTGCTCATATTCAAATAATCATCCACTAAGACTCCAAGGTCTCTCTCACAGTTAATGTTTTTGAGTCAGGTCTTGCCCAATCTCTACCTTTGGTTTTTCCTTTAAATGTAAAATTTTGCTTTTCTCCATGTTCTCCACATTAAAATCCATTTTGTTGGACAGGACCCATTGTTTCAGATCCTGAGTATTTTAGGGTGTTGGCTATTCCTGCCAGCTTAGTGGAATCTGCAAATTTTATGAGTTCCCCTTCTCTTCTCTCATCTAAGTCATTTGTAAAGATATTGAAAAGTACTGGGTACTTGTGGTACCCCCATTGCTTCATGTAGATGTAGTAGCATTAAGAACTACTCATTGAATACAATTTGTCAGCCAGCTACCAATCCATCTGGTGGTGAAGTTATCTATTCCACATTTTTCTCACTTTACCAAGAAGTAGGTTGTGGTCTACTTTGTCAAATGCCTTACTGAAATCTAAGTATACTACATTTCACTGGCCTACTAATTCAGTCAATTTATCAAAGAAAGAAATAAGTTCAGTTTGGCATGATCTGTTTTTAACAAACTTGTGCTGGCTATTAGTTATAACTATTTCTGTTTGCAGATCTGGTTTTTAATTATCTTTTTCAGGATCTTCCCAGGTTTTAATGTCAGGCTAATTGGTCTATAGTTTTCTGGATCTTTCTTTTTCTTTTTCTTTTTGCTTTCTTGAAGATGGGAAACATCAGCCCTTTTCCAATCCTCAGCAGTGATGGGATTCAATTTTTTTTACTACCGTTTTTTGAATATGGCTTGGTGGGCATGACAGGGGAGGTAAACTTCCAGTCAGAAGCGATATTTGCCAGTTCTCCAAACTACTCAAAATTTCTGCTACTGGTTCTCCAGAACTGGTCAAAACCTGCTGAATACCACCTCTGATCCTCAGGTATTTCCCTGGTGCTCCAGGATTTTTGAAAGATATAGTAAAATGATTCTGAGATAACATCTGCAAACTTCTTCAGAACTCTGGGTGTAATCTGTCAGATCCCAGTGATTTATCAAGTTCAGATAGGAGTTCTCTTACAATTTTCTTGCTTATTTAATTTTTTATTTCTAGAATTCCTTTTATAGTAGTAAAAATCCAAACCAACGTTTTTCAAACTTGGAAATTTTAAAACTCCCTAAACGCTAAGCCAGATGCTTCATAGGCAATTCAGGAGTTGAAAATCACATACCTTAAAGTTATTTAAGATTGAAAAGTCACTGATTAAAGAATGAGCACATTGCTCATGTTTACCAGATCAATATTAACATCAATCAATAAAAACTTATAAATTTATGTTTCATCCTTTCCTTGATATAGGATAGATTAAAAAAGAGTTGAGAAAAATAATAATTCAATGTTTTCTTCAGATTTAAAAACTTATGGAGCTACATTTTTTGTCAGTTTTTTTTAAAAATCCCTTTATATGGTTGTGGGGATAAGTCTACAGAGGGCCCTTAAACCAATTGATGGGCTCTGTGATACATCAGTGAAATAACTCTACTCAGGAAGTTTAATTAGCATCAAAACATGAGAAATTGTAATTTTCCTTGACTGCATAATTGTGTAACTTAAGCCCCTGTCACACAGCACCAATGGATAGAAAGAGGACGTAAAATGGAGAGAAACACTTGCCATCCATTGGTTAACGCAATATATCTGTTCTGTACTCACTGCGTCCGTTTTTCATCCTCTCTATCCGTCCAGCATCTGTCTACTGACATTTCATCCGCTCAAAAAGTTTTGAGCTGCACAAAACTTTTTGAGCAGAAAATGTATCCAACGTGTCCGTTAGACATCCGCAACGCATACGGGGAACATCCGTTAGACGTCCGTCATCATCCGTTATGCGTCTGCTATATCCGCAAGGCATCCACTGCGCATCCACGCAACTCGCATCCACTCCAGTGGAAAACGGACACAGGGAGGAAGCAAAATGGATGCGGAACGGACACGCAGCATTAGTAGCACAGACGGAGAAAGGATTAAAGCAGATGCAGCTCACATACAAAGCATTAAAATGGAAAAAACGTTCGTATAGGGGACATATCTCGGATATTTAGGATGTCTGCAGGATGTTTAGAGGATGCAAAAGGACACCTAGCGGAAAACCTATATTTCCTATAAAAAGGGGGAGAAATCACCTGGATCTCATTTTCAGTCCAGCAGCCCTGCTGTGCAGACCTCTTCAGCCTTCATCTGGCTCTTGCTCTTTCACAGCATCCAGTCATCTACACCATGGATCATCACACACTCCTTTTGGTAGCCACCATCGTTCTACAACAATGCGAAGCTATCTACAGGCTGTTTCACCTGTTCGACATGAAGAAAAGAAGGCGTCCAAGAAGTGTCTGGGTCTGAAGATGGATCACGAGAAGAGCAGAGTACGGACTATAAAACAAGCTGATGGTGGAGCTGAGGAACGAAGACCCTTGTGCATTCCAGAACTTCATGAGGATGCCGCCAGCCATGTTTGACAAAGTTGTGGAGCATCTGAGACCCAGGTTGACCAAGCAGAGCACCAAATTCTGCCCCAGCCTGGACCCTGGGCTCAAGGTGGCACTGACTCTGTGCCACCTGGCCTCCGGGACCATGTACAGGAGCATGCAGTACGGCTGGAGGGTGCCACACAACACCATCAGCATTGTGGTCAGAGAAGTGATGCAGGCCATCATCGAAGAATACCTGGAGGAGCTCCTCCAGTGCCCCACCACTGAAGAAGGCTGGAAGAAAGTTGCAGAGCAGTGGTATCAGAAGTGGAACTTCCCCCACATTGTTGGAGCTATAGATGACAAGCAAGTGGCCTGCAAAGCTCCAGCCAAGTCAGGGTCCACTTATTTCAACTACAAGGGCTTCTTCAGAATCATCCTCTTTGCCATGGTTGATGCTGACTACAAGTTCATGTACATTGATGCTTCAGGCAATGGGTCAGCTTTAGATGCGCAGATATACAACACCAGTGACCTCAAGGGTGGGCTGGAACACAACCTCATCACGGGCTTCCCAGATCGAGACCCCCTGCCCAACGACACACAAGATGTGCCCTACTTCATCGTGGGGGATGACGCCTTCTCCCTCACAACCTACCTCATGAAGTCCTACACCTCCAGATGCCTCACCCGTGGAAACTACAGGCTGTCCAGGACAAGACGGATGGTGGAGAACGCCTTTGGCATCCTGGCCAACAGGTTCCAGGTACTTCTCACCACCATGCAGCATCGCCCACAGACCATGAGGAGCATCGTGGAAGCTTGCTGCATCCTGCACAATCTCATGCGCACCTGCTACCCTGTGTTGCAGAACAGGCTCGTGGACCTCCAGCAAGGCAATGGGGACATGGAGCCTGGTGAATGGAGGCAAGGGCGAAACCTGATAGATACTGTGGATGTGCAAGGCCCCAACAGAGCTTCACATGAAGGGAAGAAGCAGTGCAACCTCCTGAAACACTGGTGGAACTCCCCAGCTGGAGCAGTGGAGTGGCAAGACAGGATGGTAGATGCTTAATGTATGCTTCCTTCAGCCTGTCTCATCACACTGATGAAATTGTGCCATGTATGTTGAGTGGCCCTACAATGAACAGGGCATTTAATAAAGAGTTGTGTTTGTGTTGAAATGTGTTGATGAATGATTACATTGTTATTGATAATAAAGGGCCATAGGTGTGGCACCTGGGAGGGTGGACCATACAGTCCCGCGATGCTTGCACTGGAGGTTTATCTATCCCACAGCTATTACCCATCCCACAAGTATCCCTGCCCACCCCACTGCTATCTTAACCCATCCCACAGCTATTACCCATTCAACAGGTGTCCCTGCCCATCCCACTGCTATCCTTACCCATCCCACAAGCATGCAAAGGCTTAAACCATTTCTAAAAGTTTCCACCAAGACCTTATTTACCAAAATAAATGAAACAAGTGTGTGAAGCAAAGATAATCTTTATTAATAACAAACTGTAAAAGAAAATGACCCAACTGTTCCAAGCAAAGATAAAGTCAACAGGTAGGAACCCAGTCTCTGGCACTCTTCTCAATCACTCTGAGGCGTGCCCATAGTCTCAGGGGTGAAGGGTCCAGGTGCTGTGGAGGTGGCTGCTTCTGGAGTGCTGGTCTGAGACGCCATTGGGGTGCCTGGCCCCGAGAGGACAACAGGGGATGGTGTGTGGAGGAAGCTCTCAGAGATATTGAGAGCCCCTTCCTCCAGGACATGGGATGTCAGTCCCAAGACCGGTGACAGATGTTCTGAGGCCGGGCTTGGCTGTGGGGTGGAGGAAGGGGGAGTGTAAGTGGGGATGTCTGGTCTGCAGGTGAGCGAGGTGAGGCATGGGTGGCATCTGTGGCATGGGTGGCATCTGTGGCATGGGTGGCATCTGTGGCGTGGGTGGAATCTGTAGCATGGGTGGCATCGGTGGCGTCAGTGGCATCGGTGGCACCGGTGGCGTACGGTGAACCTGTGCCTGGACTGGGAAGGGCTGCCTGTGCTGCTTGAACTCCTGGTAGCCGTAGCCTTGGTTGGTGAGGGCCTGTGGAAAGCCTTGGAAGGGCTGTGACATTACCTGGGGTGGAGGAGCATATCTGGACTGGATTGGAGCAGGTTCATCTGGGCCTGGAGGGTTGTGAAGAAGACCTGGTTGATGTAGGTGAGTTAGGGCTTGCGGTTTGAGGATGGTATGTTGGTGTGTACCAGCTGACAGAGGAGATCTACGCTGCTTTTGATGTGCCCCTGATCTCCAGCAGGACAGTGTGGCTCTGCCCCTCCGGTCTGGCTCTCTGCCTGCATTATGTGGAGGTGGAGCTGGGGGTGGATGTGGGTTGGTCTCTGGTGGAAGTACCCTCTCCGTGCTCCCATTGCATCAGGGGCTCCCCCACGGGCTCCGCCACGGGGATTGCAGCTGTCGGGGGGTCTCTGTCGTGGTACGCTCCACAGATACCTGCCTGGACACAGGAGCTGACTCTTGGCCAGAAGTGGACTGGCTCTCTGTGGGCTGCCTGAGAGAGAGGGTTGACAGAGGGGCTGCTCCTTGGTGGCGGATGTCACCCTCCAAGAAGCTGCACTTGGCCATCATGTAGGTCTCCTGGTCCGTCAGCTTGACCGTTGCCTGGCCAGATTTCTTGAGGTGCAGCTTCCCATACCAGGTGTGCATGTGCTTCCACCAGCCAAGGAGGACCTCCAAAGTGTAACCCAGGCTCTCTGCCTTCTCTCTCCAAGCAGCCTGCTTCCTTTTGGTGTCTCAGTAGAACCTGTGTCCCTTCCACCATAGATACTCGTTCTCCCTCAGCCATTCCAGCACCTCATCCTCATGTTCCTCTTCGATGGAGTATTGCCTCCTCTCCCGTTCACGCATATGCCTCTTCCTCCCTCTGGCAGGGCCATATGAGCCCTCATCAGTGGGGCTTCGAGGTTCTAGGGCCTGCTCCACCACACCACCTCCAGAAGCAGCAGCAACAACAACAGTAGCAGCAAAAGCAGGACCAGCAGCACCAGCAGCACCAGCAGCACCAGCAGCACCAGAATCAGCAGCAGCAGAGTGAGCACCAGCAGCACCAGCAGCACTAGCAGGACCAGGAGCAGCACCAGCAGAGTAAGCACCAGCAGAAGCCCCAGCACCAGGAGCAGTGCCAGCAGAAGCCCCAGCACCAGAAGGGTCAGCCCGAGCAGCAGAAGCCCCAGCAGAAGTAGAGTAAGGGCCAGGGGGTGGGATGGTGGCCCTGTCCTTCTTGCCAGGGCTGGCAGCAGATGGCACAGGCTTCCTCTTCTTCCCCATGGTTGTTGGCTGGCTGGAGCTGTGCCTGGCAGCAGGTCTTTCCTCTGAATGGTGACCTGCTTGTGAGTTTCTTCCCTTTATATCCGCGGGGCTGACACAATGCATCCTCCCCGCATGTGCAGTGAACGCTTTGCATCCGCTAGGCATCCGCTAGGCATCCGCTAGACTTCCGTGATGCATCCGCGTCATCTGCTAGGCATCCGCTCTGCATCCATTCCTTCCATTGCGCGTCCGTTTCGCTGTGCTCCCCCGGAAACCCCGCGGATGTGTCATCTGCTTCCATCCACTTCTATCCACTAGGCTTCCATGGAGCATCCGCTTAACATCCTGGCTACATCCTCCCCCCGTCCGTTCCTTTCTGTTGTTGTCCACTCTGTTTATGCAAATTTGGGGCACTTTTGAGAGTGGATAACAATGGATGGAACATTTTCTCCTCTGCTGTGTCCTTTTTACATATTTTTTGCATCCGTCGGCCTATGTGACAGGCCCTTTAATGATTCAATGTTATAAATTGATCAAAACTTTGACTAGAATTCATGGTGATCCTCCAAAAGTTGGTGCTTTTGTGTGATTTTTAATGTACTAAAAGGATGAAATTATAAAATGCATGAAGAGCAATCATATTAAGTGTATTTAATTAATATAATGATAATTAAATTAAAATTTAAATGCACAAGTAATCATATTATCCATATTTAATTAATGTAATGATAATTGCATTTAAATTTATATTTCAAAATTATATTTGAGTGTGTAGGTTCCAACTTCACTAATTCCTTTATCCTGCTGCTGCCCACTTCTTAGAATGTGACTCTCAGTATGTTACTGAAAGGATATTATGAAAATTTTGCATAGGAAGTGCTTGATCAAAAGCAGCAGAATGTTATGTGGATGGATCTCTATGTATGTGAAACAGGTACCACTGTTGCAGCCTAGAAATATATCTTCATCTTCAGTTGCTCCAGCTGAGATTAGCAATTGTGGGTCTGATTGGGATAGATTGTAGGATAGACTGATTGGGATAGACTGATCCAGAAATATAATTTTATGTAGTTTTATTCTATTTTACATATTTATGTATTAAATTATTATATTTTATCCCATAATTATTGTATTTTACCCTATTCTTATTTTAAATTTATTTTAAAGTATTTTATTGGTAATACATGTTTGAACCTCACCTATAGGTTATTCAATAAAGTTAATCAATTAATTAATTAAACCTTATTTGAAATCCAACATTTTGTGCTGTTTTGACACTCCAATCTCCCATTGCCATATTCTTGCCACTTTTTCTTGTTATGAGTGTCTTTACCTTACTGAAATAAATTTTAAAAATGTGGCTGATTTAATTATCCAAACAATTCAATAGAAGTCAAGTTTGGGACAATGTTTGCATTCTACTAGATGTTTAGCAGTTATGTTTTATTCATCTGCTTCTAAGCCTCCAAGACAATGATCTATATTCCTCTTTTCTTGAGGTTTTACAACCTGTAATTTTTTTCTTTTACCACATTTCAAATTGGGAATGAGAGAGCACTGTCTCCCTCTCAATGCACTATAGCTGCCAGTTATTTATTTATTTCGACATGCAAGATTTTCAAATCACACTTCCATTGATGTTTACAATAACTTTTTTATTTCCATGTGACTGAATATATCAGCCAATAAATATGACCTTTCCTAGGCTGGTAAAGGTGTGATGAAAACAAAATATTCAGGCTGCAAATGTTCACACAAATATCCTACAAACCACAGGATACGTTGCTGCAATTCTTTTCTTATTTGTCACACAAATTGATTTGTTAGGAGTTATTTATGGGCAAATAGGAAAATTGTCTTTCAACATTTCCCATGTCCGCCTCCAAATAATTTGATTCAAAGACAACCTTCCAAAGAAATAAAGCAAACAATTGATTTCATGGGTTTGTCACAGTAAAAATGGCACATAAAAAAGAAGGAAACAGAAGTAATTTCAAGATGTTAACAATTGGCTGTGAACAATGTTCTTTAAAAAGAGGGAGACTGCACCATTAAGAAAAAGCATTGACATTTCCAGTCCAATAAGAAGAGAGTTTGACTGATCCACTCCTTATCACTGTTTAGAAAGAGCTTAGAATATAAGACTTTTCCACTCAGCTGATTTGCTGGGGCCAGAAGAGTCTTGTGCCACCTTACAGGTTCCAGTCTCCACCAAAGAGCCGTTATAAGAATGAGATTGTGCTGGGTTGCTAAATGAGTAGTTACATGAGTAAAAAGAAACTATCAGCAGCTGTGGGAAGTCAATCTTTTCCCAAACAATGAATATATATGCCAATGTTGATGTGTTCTGATATAAAGTGGGAATGACCTTGAGACACAGGAAAAAGAGCTATAGACTAAGCATTGGTCCCATTCCTGCAATAGGAATGAAAGAATGGCAAACATTTCAGTGACCTTCTCTAGTTTCTTGAATTTCAAAGGGGTGGAGGGTAAATATACTTTTAGAGATGCAAGTTTCTTCCAACCTTACAATATAAAAAGCTAGTACATCTACTATCTATTTGCCCCCCCCCCCAAAAAAAAACCCAACGATACCTCACCATGGTTGAGGGGCCGTGAATAATATCATCCTATTATAGTGGCCAACACAGCTCTGACTTAGAGAAAGACTTGATTTGTTTAGGGAAGTTCTTTTATTTCCCATTTTGTTAATTGATAAAAATAAACGATCAATACTTCTACTTCTGAAAGCATTCTTAATATACAGCATTTTTGCACAGCTGCTTAACACTTTTGCATAGTACTCTGCATATTAAAACTTAAACTATATAAAAGTCTATAAGCATCTAAAAGAATGGGTAGGAACATTAGATAAGTATAGGGAGCATAAAATATGTGGAACATTATCAAATTAGAGAGCACTCTAATAGAAAAAAACACCTGATTCTTTAAAACTGTTTGCTTTAGTTGTAATTCCTCTCTTACCTACATTTGTATGCAAAGTAGCCATAATAACAGAGCAACACTAATAAATGTAGCTGCAGAACAATAAGCAATTAAAAAGGTTTTTTCATCTTTATAAAGATAATTCAGACTTTTGTCCATAGTTTGAAGTCTTTTATAATGCAATCCTAGGCTGCATCAAGAAAGAGATAATATCAAAATCATGTGATGTGTTAGTACCACTTTATACCACAATGGCAAGGCTGCAATTGGAATACTGTGTCCAGTTTGGGTTATCATGATACAAAAAAGATGTCAAGTCTCTAAACAGGTAAAGAAAAGCAATAAAGACTATTAGAAGACAGGAGTCCAAACCATACTGTGAATGGTTAGAGGAACTGGGTGTGTCTAGTATAATGAAGGAAAGGAAAGGGATGACTTGGTAGCAGTGTAGACTATCAAGTAGACTTGATAGAACAAACCCATCAAGACAAAATTCAGCAGTCCATCTGCTTTTGAAAGGTAAAGGTCATTCTTTTGAAGACAGAAAAGTCCACATTCTTGACAGAGATGACTGCTGGTTTGAAATGGGGTCAAAGAGTCTGTCTACATTAGGATTGAACAGTTATCTCTCAATATTGAGTTGAGGGATATGACACCACCTATCCTATTTATAACGCAGTACTTTCAACAGTTCCAAGAAGATTCCACACCCATTTGCACTATTCAGGTGATTCTGAGGGTACAGATAAACCTTCAAGTGGCCTCAACAACTTTGAGAAAGAGTGCTAATGACCAGATGATTGCAAGGAATATAAATCCTTCATACTTCACCATTCAGTCAGAACTGAAGAAGCTTCTTGGATAAGAAATGAAACATCTTCAAAGAAAAACAAAGTCCAGATGCCTTTTGAAAAAGCCTCTTTGAGTCAACCATGACATGGATGAATGTCCATAGAGACTTGATAACAGTTTCCAATATTTGTATAGTTGCCGCAGAGAATAAAGGGTTGACCTATTTTCAAAAGGCCCTGATGGCAGGGCAAAAAATAACAGATGGAGGTTTATGAAAGAGAAATTAAACCTTTAGGAGAAATTTCCTGACAGTGAGAACAGTTAATGAATGAAATGGCTTGCCTCCTGAAGTTGTGTGTGTTCTATCACTGGAGGTTTTTAATAAGAGATTATAGAGCCATTTATATTGAATGTTATAAGATCATCTGCTTGAGCAGGGAATTGAACAAGATTTCTAAGGTACCTTCCAATTATGTAATATTGTGAACTAGGAGATTATTACATCTAGTTTATGGCATAAGTCATCATCCAAAATGACAACCCTAGTCATTTGTTGATGTCAAAACACATATAGGAGGTATATTGGGTTGTAGGCTTAGATTACAAAATTAAAGAACAAAAAAAAATATGATAAACTATTGTTCTATCATTGGCATGGATGTGTCCATGCAGTCCCCAGTCATCAGAAAATAATCTGAAGGAGTCTGCATTTCATTTAGAGTATTTTTAATGCTTAATATACTGTTTTATATGAGCCACCTTGGGAAGTCTCAGTCTTAAAATAAGTTCTAAAACTAATTGCACATAAAAACAAAGAAACAAAAGAATTTGCAATCTGGCACTACAGCTGCTGAGCTTGCAATGTGGATGCATTATCTTTTTCCATGGAAGTTTTGAATCCTTTCAAGCTCTTTTCCAAGGCTGGTGGAAAGAGAAGGGAGGGAATGGAAAAAAAAGAAACAAACAAATGCAAATACACTCTTCTCCAATTTGGTGTGGTTTAAATGTGAAACAATTCAGCAGCAACCCATGTTTACATTCTGATTTGTTTTATTTAATTAGAAAATATTGTATGTTATTTTAATCATGGTTTTTTTTAAAAAAACATACACTTTTGAAATTATTTATTTATTAATAAATTTTATTAAGTTTCCAAATTTTAAAAACATAAAACAAAACTTTATACATTGTTATCAACATCAAGACATCTTTTGCATTTCCTCACATTTTTCAATATATGTATTTACTTATTCCTTTACCATTGCATCTTACTCTTACTATAAATCAATATATTTTATCCTTTCATCTCAATCTTCTCCAAGGTATATTTACATAATTACATGTTTCCTCATTCTTTTCCTAATTACCATGAAATTGTTCTTTTTTTTAACACATATGCCCCTACATGCTTATTCAACATGCATACAAATAAGGGGTCTTACCAAGATCCAGTCATGATTAGACAAGAAAAGGACTTTGTAGACCAAGTCTGGAAAGTAATGGTGTTGATTTCATTCAGTTGGATAGCATTTAAATTGTTGGATAGCATTTAAATTGTTGGATAGCATTTAAATTGTTGGACTTGGATTCAAGCGCACCAAGTCCAAATCTATATTCATCCATGGATGTTCATTCAGTTCTTCATGTTAATTCCTATCATACTCCAACCAATGCATACCTTGTGTTTGTTTCTTGATGTAAGATACAAAGACTAGCAAAGGGAGAGAGGTGGTGGGGGAATGTCACATAGATAAAAAGGCATGTGGTGATTGAATAAATGATGAAATAAAGTTTGTCTTGTACTTTCCATTATTTTCTCTTAATTTGTCATTTTGATACATTTTATTTTGGTGGGTTTTTTTCCCCCTCTATCCCCTTTTTGCTGATTCAGCTGCCTTAGAGAACAAGAAGATATAGGGTACATGGGTCATTTTATGTGGTGGGCAATTCATCATTAGAGGCTTCCCAACTTTTAGAATACATGTTATGTTGCTGGGAACTTTTAATCAAGCTGCTTAACTTTTGCAGCAAAAAATAGAAGGTTGTCATTTTATTTTAAATGGACCCAGTGAAAAAGCCATTTTAAAGTATCAGTATATTTATAATTTGTTTATATTGTACTATATAATACCCCAAATATTTTTTGGAAAAGCTTGATAAATCTGTCATTTATCTATCAATGAAAAATTTCATGAGCAAAGCAATACATTTAAAAGTAAGATTTTATATCAAAAAGTGGACTAGTATAAAAAGGAATTTCAGAGAAGAGTTACATCTAATTAACAATGCAAGAGAAGGTAGTATAGATCAATTGGAACAAGAAAGAATGCAAAGTATATTATTAAAAGTATATTTATTATACTTTTCTGTTTATAATGTTTAAACAATTATAATAAAATAAAACAAAATAAGCCAAAGTAAAAAGAAAATAAGTCAATGTAAAAATAGATACACCAATAGCGAGTTGAATGCAAGGAGTATTTCTATGTTTCTAGTTCAAGAGTGCAGCTAATTTACATTTAAGTAAACTAATTATTAGAGTTCATCTGATCAACCTCTGTGAAATGATACACATAAGAATTCACCCTGACCTAGGAGAAATTGTCTGTTAAAAAAGCAAGAAATTGCATGTCACTGATCTTGGAAGCTAAGCAGAATTGAACCTGGAAAATACTCAGATGGGATCATTTGGATATTCTGAGGTTCTTAGTTAGACTGGAAGTAGGAAAAAAACTCTGAAAAAAAGTGGTGAACTACTGACTATAATTTTGCGAAGAAATTTGCTTGGATAAAGCTACTATGAATCAATTTAATTTCAGATTAACTTAAATCAGTTTAATTCAAGAGTCTCTCTCTCTCTCACACACACACACACACATATTGATTGCAAAGAGTGCTTTGCTTTCTGCAAAGAATGCCTCAGTTGCTGGAAAAGTGCTTTTACCACAAGCAACTCCTTATTAAAAACTGCTGTAAGTGGATCTTCAAAGGAATTACATTCATCGCCTGACTAGAATTTATTGTCACCATGAATAATTTTTAAAATGTGTGTTTAGTGCATTGCCTCAGCAGGACTAATGGACAAAAGAGGATAGATGTCATAGAATCTCCAAACAAAAAATAGGTATTTTATTGTGGGTCGGGGAAGGGAAGAATGGAGAGGGAGGGAGAAGAGATTTAAATTTGAGAAAAACAAACTGCCATATTGTGGGATTCATGATTGGGAGAAAAAAACACTGTGGTCCATAGTATCTAGCACAGCAGCCCCTAACCTTTATGGCTTGGCAGCCCAGTACATGAGAGAGCAGAGATAGTTCTGTGTAAATAGTTCTGTGTGAACATGTACAACCACCTGCCACTTAAATGACCCTGTTCCAAACTGACCATGGCCTAGTAGTGTGCCATGGCCAGAGGTTGGAGACCCATGTCCTAGCAGAATCATAAAATGATACTTTTTAGTGCCATATACAATAATGCTAATCAATAGTGAATGAAGAAGAAATTTATCTAGTCTAAATGTTTATATATAATCAATTTATAACACCTAAACCTATTGGCAAACTTAAATGTATTTTATTTATTTACATATTAACATTTATTTGCAATCATTTATTTAAACATGTAAATTGAAGTTAAAACTTTAAAAAAAATAGTGGCAATGAAAGCTTCCTTTTTACAACCATTTAGTCTCTGTTCTGAGTAGAGTTGGGATGACTGGATGGAGAGCTAAAATTAAACAGCAGAACACGAGTCAGTATTAAAATGAACCCAAAGTATGATTCATCATCATCAAATATTTTCTTTAAAAGATGAGTCTTTGCTGGTCTAAAAAAAAACAGAAATGTCAGGATCTTTTGGATTTCAAGTGGGAATATTTTCTATGTGGAATCAGGACCTTTCAAAGAAAGCTAACTTCTAAAGGAATATTTCCAGGTCTGCTGAGATATCTTTAAAAAAAGGAATACAGGGACTGTTGATTAAATGAAAGCTCAGGGTTGTATAAGTTGGAAAAATGGGGAAGAGGTTTTCATCCTGCAGTGGATAAACAATGGTTAAAATTATGAATTTGAAGAAAAGGTTCAAAAGTTTCACACCAATAAAAGGCAATTATTTGACTTTGTTGATTGAGTGGTGTGCTCGGCTGGAGGTGGAGCTCTCACTTCACAATCAGAAGGCTGTGAATTTGAACCTAGATAGCAACAAACTCTTTTGGGCAGAAAGAGAAACTGTTTGAACTCCATGTAGTTCATGCTGTGAACTCCATGTAGGCATCAGGAAGGGCATCCAGCCAGAAAATGCTCGGCTCAATTCAGTCGTCCTGACTCCACCTCGATGAAAGGGATTACAGGGTCATTAAAAGAAAAGAAAAATGAGTTTGCTGATTATTGATTTCTGAACATGGGACCATTAAGAATCACTACTTACTTTCTCTTATTTCAGATTTGTTGGATTGCTTTCAGAAGTTACAAGTTTTATGGCATGCACTTACACTTTGATAGAAGTGGGCCATGGAATTCAACTAAATCTGATACCAGGTACAGCAGATTTGAATTTAAAGTAAGCCCCGTATTTTCTCCAGATTCATGAATGAAATATTTTCAGATAATTCAGCAAAATATGTAGTGGTGTACTTAGATGACATACTGATTTTCCACATATTTTATACAAGACTCAGGTTAATATGTGTTAGGGTAACTCCACGACCATTTTGCTATGTTAACAAAATGTGAATTTGATCATTTCCTGTTGGACTATTTGGGTCACCTGATCTCTGAAGAAGGAATAAAAATAGATTATGTAAAGTACAATCCATATTTTCACTGCAGACATCTAAAATGTGAAGGCATCACACCAAGACTGCCTTCAAAACAGACAAAAAAACAGCAGCCATTCCGAGGAACCCCAAAGACAAAACCAACCCGGAAAACCAAGGCACACACGAAACTCCCTGCACACCATGCCCGGCCACACACACCAGACAAACCAACAGAAGAACAAGCACCCGCCTAGATGAACACAAAAATGCAGCAAAAAAGCTGGAACACACCTCCTCTCCAGCCCAACACATGAAAACCACAGGTCACAACACCAACCTCAATGGCACCAAAACCCCAGCCATGACAGAAAACCCCAACCACAGAATCATCAGAGAAGCCACAGAGACCGAACAGTTTTTTTGTCTGTTTTGAAGGCAGTCTTGGTGTGATGCCTGTGTGGTGTCTTGCTGGTTTTGTCTGTGGTGACAGGCAAGTCCTGGAGCACGAGCAGGACCAGCAGGACCAGCAGGACGAGGAGCAGCCTCAGCAGAGTAAGCACCAGCAGAAGCACCAGTGCCAGAAGCAGCATCATCAGCTCCTCCAGAAGCAGAAGCAGCAGAAGCCCCAGCCGCAGAAGAGCGAGCCCATGCTACAGAAGCCCCAGCAGAAGCAGAGTGAGGGCCAGGGGGTGGGAGGGTGGCCCTGTCCCTCTTGCCAGGGCTGGCAGCAGATGGCTGAGGCTTCCTCTTTTTCCCCATGTTTGTGTGGTTGCTGGCTGGCAGGGAGGCTGGCAGGAAGGCTGGCAGGCAGGCAGCAAGGCTGGCAGGGAGGCAGGCAGAAAGGCTGGCAGGGAGGCAGGCAGCAAGGCTGGCAGGCAGGCAGGCACCAAGGCAGGCACCAAGGCTTGCAGGGAGGCAGGCACCAAGGCTGGCAGGCAGGCAGGCACCAAGGCAGGCAGCAAGGCTGGCAGGGAGGCAGGCACCAAGGCAAGCAGGCAAGGCACTCAATGCGTCTGGCAGCAGGTCTTTCCTCAGAATAGTGACCTGCTTCTGAGCTGCTTCCCTTTATATCCACGGGGCTGATGCAATAAATCCCCCCCGCATGTGCAATTAATGCCAGGCATACGCTAGGCTTTCCCTGTGCATCGCTAGGCTTCCACTCTGCATCCGCTTCATCCATTGTGCATCCGCTGTGCATCCACTTCATCCGCTCGGCGTCCGTTCTGCATCCGCTGCATCCGTTCCGTGTCCGCTTTGCTGAGGTCCCCCGGAAGCCTTGCGGAGGTCCCCCGGAAGCCTTGCGGATGTGACATCCGCTCCCATCCACTTCCAACGCTAGCCTTCCGCTCTACATCCATTTTCCATCCACCCTGCGTCCTCCCCCCGTCCATTCCTTTCCGTGTTATCCGCTCTGGTAAAGCAAATTTTTGCCCCTTTTGAGAGCGGATAACAACGGATGGAACATTTTTCTCGTCCGCTTTGTCCTTTTTACAAATGTTTTGCATCCGTTGGGCAGTGTGACAGGGCCTTTAAATACAATAATCTCAACTGTTATGTAAATGTATTTTGGTTAAATATATAATGTTAAATTTTAATGTAGAAATGAAACATGCAAAAATAAAGGTCATGAATTAAGACAACAGACCAGCCTTTCATACAACATATATAGATTTAGATTATGTAATTGGATAATCATATCGTGTATGTATATGTGCACATCAGAGGTGGTATTCAGCAGGTTCTGATCAGTTCTGGGGAACTGGTAGCAGAAATTTTACAGTATCCTTCCCCTGCTATGCCCACCAAGCCAGGCTCACAGAACCGATAGTAAAAAAATTTGAATCCCACCACTGGTGCACATGTTCATGGTCGGGTATAAGTAGGATACACATCCACAATTTCATCACATGATTGGCCAACTTTGCCTTAAAAATACTTTTCCTATGCTGCTGTAAGAAGAATCTAATTATAGTTATAAGGAGGATGGAAATCCATAATGAATTTACCATAATTTTACGTTTATTACAATATATTGTGATTCATATAATTAACAGTAATGCTGATCTGCATCCGTGAAGAGCTGCTGGTAACATGAGTAAAATAAGCATTAATGCATCCACATAATTAACACAGTGATGGCAACAGAAGCTCCATTTATAACTATTTTGTGGTAATAACATTTTACAAGTACAGATTTTTTCATTATGTGGCATAATAATTGCCTTTACAAACTTAATAAGTTCATTAAAATGCCAGGTAGCATGCAAAGCTATGGAGTAGAATGATGTCTCTCAAGGATATTTAATGTAAAGTTGCCACTTAAGCAACTTCGTTATATTTCTGTTTAACATCCATTCAGTAAAAATGCTATTGCCATTTTAATATTAGTCATGCATGGCAGATTTAAAGTTGTTTATTTAACTACATGTATTTTTCCTGTCTATGCTTTAGCACCTATTCATAACTATTAAGATATTGCCTATGCATAATTATTATCATGATTATTACCTCTAGAATTTTATCAAGTACACATAAATCAGCCTAATTCCTTAACAAATATCTTTTAAATTTTCATTAATTTTTATGCATTTTTACCAAAGGAAAATTTTTCTTTTAAAAAAATAACTTGCTGAAATATGTAATGTGACAGCATGTCTGAAACCTGTAATACACAAAAGGTTGTTAAAATTAAGTTAACATGGCAGATTGCTCATGAGTTGATTGTTGTCATGCAATTTATTTACACAAAAATGTTTCAAATAAGGATTCTATGTAATCAGTAGGTTTCCTGATATTTTCTCAGATCTTGATCAAAAAACAAAGAAGATAAAAACCTTAAAATTGCAGAGACATATCATAAAGCTTATTTAAATGATCAATCAACACTATGTAGTGTAAAATCTTGCACAATATTATTTAGCTGATTCCAGCTTTAGGAACTCATCTGGCACCTCTTATCCATTAAGTAAGCATCTTTTTGAAATGAAACAGCACATATTATGATTAGCATTCTGTATCCTTGAAGGCTTCCTGGTTTTGCAGATAGTTTTCTTTCATTTATTGTCCCTTCATCTGATCAAATATGTTTTCATCATTTACTATGCAAAGCAGATAGCAAATAGCGCTTCTGTCAAAGTTCAATCTAATTAATGGTCATCATATTATCACAAGTTCTTCCATATGAACAGGATAATATAGTGCTATCTGATATATATTTTTTTGTAATACATTTGTATTTTGCAACATGATATATTTTCTTTCTATAAACATATGACTGTTAATAGGTACACTCTCCCCTTATTTTTTATTCCTTACACAATCCATTGCATCACTCCATGGCATCTTGCATTCATACACTTGATTATCAAACATTTTAATCATCTTTCTGATAAAATATTACAATTTTTCTTCCAAAACTTAACTTAGCCAGCAACTATAAAGATTGTCAAGTTTATAGCAATAGCTATGAATTGCAGATATTTGGCAAAATATTGTTATTAATTATTTCAGATTTGGAGGTTTTTGTTTTATTTATTTTACTTATTATGGCTATCCAATTAAAAAATATTTGTCTGGGAGTGTGCATAAATGAAGTGAAAATGTTTGAATGATTAATTTTATTTATTCAATTCAAATATCACTCAACTCTGAGCCAATTCAGGGGTATATGTAATAAAACAGAATAAATAAATAAAACAATAATTAATTAATAAAAAAGAAAAATAGATTGATGGTAAATCCAGCTAACCACATTCATATCATTAAATCATCATCAAATCAATCATCTGAACCAGCCTGGGACCTTAAAAGCTTTCTACAATGCCATCAAGAGCTATATGGATATCAGAGAAAATAAACAGTTCATCTTTTATTAAGAAAGGATGGTTCTCTCGGGAGATAATCTGTCTGAGCCCTGGCACCTGCATCCTATTATTGTTGTAATCTAATTTGATACAAAGCATATTTACTGCCTGTCTCTCTGCTCCCAATGTTTCTGGAAGGTTTCCATCCAGGAAAGGGGAAAATTGCTTGAGTTTAGAATTACAGGAAGGATGGGCATGGAAGATTATATTCAAATTTATAGGACAGTGCATCTGGTAATCTTACCATGAGCCAAAAATATAAGTGGTGCAAAAACGTGTAAATGGATGAACACAAAAATGCAATAAAAAAGCTGGAACACACCTCCTCACTAGTCCAACACATGAAAACCACAGGTCACAACATCAACTTGAATGGCACTAAAACCCTAGCCACTATAGAAAACCCCAACCACAGAATCATCAGCGAAGCCATAGAGATTGAAAAAAGACCTGAAAGCATGGATAGAAGGGATGATTCCAGCAGACTGTCAATCATTTGGAAGCCTGCACTCTCAAATAGAAAAATCTCCACACCACAAGCCAGGCAAACACCTGAGCACAAACAGACTCCCTCTGATGCCTCCAACTCAAACACCGCCCCCACCAGGCACCCAGGTGAAACCTAGCTTCCTAATAGATAACAGCCATCCTTTCACATGAAGCCAAGCTGCACTGAAAGCCTCCAACACAGAAACAGAGTGTTGCCAGCCAATCAAAGCCACAAAACAGACAGAAGAAACCAGAAACACCAATCAATCAAACTCCAAGTCCAATAAACACAGACCTAGACTCCCAACCAATCAGGATAGGCCAGCCTCAAATTTAAAACCAAAGGCTGTGAGACCCACATCCATACAGAAGCCTGATGATGGCAGATGAGATTCTGCTGAAACGTTGCTACAACTTTAACAGAACTACAATGACGTGGGATAACATGGCCCAATCTCATCCGTGTGATGAGACAGGCTGAAGGAAGCATCCATTAAGCATCTACCATCCTGTCTTGCCACTCCACCGCTCCAGCTGGGGAGTTGCACCAGTGTTTTCGGACGTTGCGCTGCTTCTTCCCTTCACATGAGGCTCTGTTGGGGCCTTGCACATCCTCAGTGTCTATCAGGTTTCGCCCTTGCCTCCATTCCCAAGGCTCCATGTCCCCATTGCCTTGTTGGAGGTCCACAAGCCTGTTCTGTAAGACTGGGTAGCAGGTACGCATGAGATTGTGCAGGATGCAGCAAGCTTCCACGATCCTCCTCACGGTCTCTGGGCGATGCTGCATGGTGGTGAGAAGTACCTGGAACCTGTTGGCCAGGATGCCAAAGGCATTCTCCACCACCTGCCTTGCCCTGGACAGCCTGTTGTTGAAGATCCTCTCTTCACGGGTGAGGAGTCTGGAAGTGTAGGGCTTCATGAGGTAGGTTGTGAGAAAGAAGGCGTCATCCCCCATGATGAAGTAGGGCACATCTTGTGTGTCATTGGGCAGGGGTTCTGGATCTGGGAAGTCCATGATGAGGTTGCCTTCCAGCCCCTCCTTGAGGTCACTGGCGTTGTATACCTGGGCATCTGAAGATGAGCCGTTGCCTGAAGCATCGATGTACATGAACTTGTAGTCAGCATCAACCATGGCAAAGAGGATGATGCTGAAGAAGGCCTTGGAGTTGAAATAAGTGGACCCCGACTTGGGTGGTGCTTTGCAGTCCACGTGCTTGCCATCTATGGATCCTATGGTGTGGGGGAAGTTCCACTTCTGATATCACTGCTCCGCAACTTTCTTCCATCCTTCTTCAGTGGAGGGGCACTGGAGGGGCTCCTGCAGGTATTCTTCGATGATGGCCTGCACCACTTCTCTGACCACAATGCTGATGGTGTTGTGTGGTACCCTCCAGCCGTACTGCATGCTCCTGTAGGAGGTCCCTGAGGCCAGGTGGCGCAGAGTCAGTGCCACCTTGAGCCCAGGGTCCAAGCTGGGGCGGAACTTGGTGCTCTGCTTGGTCAACCTGGGTGTCAGCCGCTGCACAAGTTCGTCAAACGTGGCTGGAGGCATCCTCATGAAGTTCTGGAATGCATGAGTGTCTTCGTTCCTGAGCTCCACCATCAGCTTGTTGTACAGTCCATTGTCATCTGTTACATGTCCGCTGTATCCTCTCGACATCCTCTGGACATCCCCTCAACTTACATCTGCTGCAGCTGAAAGCAGAAAGAGAGAGGAAGCAAAAGGTACACGGAACGTCCACACAGCATTAGTAGCACGGAAATAGAAAGGATGTAAGTGGATGCATCTCGTATATAAAGCATTAAAACAGACAAAACGTTCGTATATGGGACGTATCTCGGATATTTAGGATGTCTGGAGTATGCCTAGAGTATGTGGAAGGACACCTAGCGGAAAACCGACATTTCCGATAAAAAGGGGGAGGAAATCACCTGGATCTCATTATCAGTCCAGCAGCCGTGGTGTACAGACCTCTTCACCCTTGCTTTTGCTCTTCCACATCATCCAATGATCTCCACCATGGATCATCACACACTCCTTATGGTAGCTGCCATCATTCAACACCAGAACCAAGCCCTGTTCAGACTGTTTCACCTTTTCTATGCAAGGAGAAGAAGGAGACATCTAAGAGCTGTGTGGGTCCAATGATGGATCGGGAGAAGAGTGGAGTTTGGACTCTATAACAAGCTGATGGTGGAGCTGAGGAATGAAGACACTCGGGCATTCCAGCACTTCATGAGGATGCCAACAGCCATGTTTGATGAAATTGTGGAGCATCTGAGACCCAGGTTGACCAAGCTGAGAACCAAATTCCATCCCAGCCTGGACCCTGGACTGAAGGTGGCACTGACTCTGCGCCACCCGGCCTCTGGTACAATGTACAGAAACATGCAGTATGCCTGGAGGGTGCCACACAACACCATCAGCAAAGTGGTCTCAGAAGTGGTGCAGGCCATCAGCGAAGAATACGTGGAGGAGCTCCTCCAGTGCCCCACCACTGAAGAAGGCTGGAGGAAAGTTGCAGAACTGTGGTATAAGAGATGGAGCTTTCCCCACACCGTTGGAGCCATAGATGGGAAGCATGTGGACTGCAAAGCTCCAGCCAACTCAGGGTCCTCTTATCACAACTACAGGGGCTTCTTCAGTATCATCCTCTATGCCATGGTTGATGCTGACTACAAGTTCACGTACATCGATGCTTCAGGCAATGGGTCTGCTTCAGATAGCCAGGTATACAACACCAGTGAGCTCAAGGATGGGCTGGAACACAACCTAATCATGGGTTTTCCAGATCCAGACCCCCTACCCAATGAGAACGCCTTTGGCATCCTGGCCAACAGGTTCCAGGTACTTCTCACCACCATGCAGAATCACCCAGAGACCGTGAGGAGAATCATGGAAGCTTGCTGCATCCTGCACAATCTCATGCGCACCCTCTACCCAGTGTTGCAGAACAGGCTTGTGGACCATCAACAAGGCAATGGGGACATGTAGCTTGGTGAATGGAGGCAAGGACAAAACCTGATAGACACTGTGGATGTGCAAGGCCCCAACAGAGCTTCACGTGAAGGGAAGAAGCAGCGCAACCTCCTGAAACACTGGTGCAACTCCCCAGCTGGAGCAGTGGAGTGGCAAGACAGGATGGTAGATGCTTAATGGATGCTTCCTTGAGCCTGTCTCATAACACTGATGAGATTGTGCCATGCATGTTGAATGGCCCTACAATGAAAAGGGCATTAATAAAGAGCTTTGTTTATTTTGAAATGTGTTGATCAATGAATAAATTGTTTTTGATAAAAAAAAGTGTGGCAGCTGGGAGGGTGGACCATATAGTCCCACTATGCTTGCACTGGAGGTTTATCAATCCCACAGCTATCCTTACCCATTCCATAACTATCCTTACCTATCCCACAAACATGCAAAGGCTTAACCCTTTTTTCAAAGTTTTCAACAACACTTTCTGCCTTTTCTCTCCACGTTGCCTGCTTCCTCTTGGTGTCGCAATAGAGCCTGTGGCCCTTTCTCCACAGGTACTCATTCTCCCTCAGCCATTCCAGCACCTCCTCCTCATGGTCCTCGGAAATGGAGTATTGTTTCCTCTCTCCCTTCTCCTTGCCTTGCCTCTTCCTGCCTCTGGCAGGAGCTTCAGGGCCTTCAGCAGCAGGGCTTTGAGGGCCTTGGGGCTGGTCCACCACCACCAGCAGCACCAGCAGGAGAAGCACCAGCAGCACAAGCAACACCAGCAGGAGAAGCACCAGCAGCACTAGCAGCACCAACAGGAGAAGCACCAGCAGCAGAAACACCTTGTGCACCACCACCACCACCACAGCAGAAGAAGCACCAGCAGCTTCAGAGTCAGCGTCAGGGGGTTGGATGGTGGTTCTGTCCTTCTTGCCAGGGCTGGCAGGAGAAGGCCCAGGCTTTCTCTTCTTCCTTGACTGAAAAAACCATGGTGTTCTTTCAAGATGTCTCTGGCAGCAGGTCTTTCCTCTGAATGGTGACTGCTTGCGAGCTGCATCCTTTTATATCCGTGGAGCTGATGCAATTCATACTCCCTGCATGCACAGTGAACGCTTTGCATCCGCAATGCATCCGCTACGCATCCGCTATACATCCTATAGGCGTCCATGATGCATCTGCGTCATCCACTACGCATCCGCTCCTTCCACTACACGTCTGCTTCGCTATTCTCCCCCGGAAGCCCTGTAGATGTGTCATCCGCTTTCATCCGCTTCCATCCGCTAGGCTTCCTATGAACATCTGCTTACCAACCTCGCTACGTACTATCCCCATCCGTTCCTTTCCATTGTTGTCCGTTCTGTTTATGCAAATTTGGGGCACTTTTGAGAGCAGATAACAATGGATGGAGCCACCCCTGAAATTTTGCTCATCCGCTGTGTCCTTTTTGCATACGTTTTGCATCTGTTGGCCAGTGTGACCTAGCTTTAAAGGAATGGATAACATTAAGAGATACTAGATTGTTGAACATTAGAAGGACATGATCTGTTGTTGGGATAGCATGCTTTTTTATGGTATAAAGGAATGAAAGCACAGGGATACTTTGGAAGACATTATATACAGGAGTCTCCATGGTTAAATTGGGAGAAGACTAAAAGACAAGGTTATTTGAAAATTCCAGTCTGGTTATCGACTACTGCAGCATTTTCTTATCCCACAACATACAAAAAGGAACAAGCAGTTAAATATGGTGAAATATTGAATGAAAAGTGTGAAGATTTTAAAACAGAAGGTTTTTATGATAAATTGACTGATTTAGATAAGATTTTGACAGGTGCTGATGAAAAGGTGATAAAAAATTATATGGATATTTATTAGAAATTAAATTAGAAGAAGAACAAGTTAAAGAAACGATGATTGTCTGGGGGAAGAATTTTGGATATGGGATTGATTTAGAGAAATGACAAAAATTGTGGTCTCAAAATTATAAAATGACAATGTCAACAGCATATAAAGAAAATTTGTATAAGATGTTTTACAGGTGGCATTTTCCCCCGACAAGAATAGCAAGAATGTTCAAGAATAAGTCCGAAAAGTGTTGGAAATGTCATCAGACACCTGGCTCATATTGCCATATGTGGTGGACCTGTGCAGATGCCAAAAAGTACTGGACTAAAATCCACATGTGGTTGGAAAAAATGACAAAAAAACATATAGATTTGAAACTAGATATATTCTTATTGGGAATTTTACTTGATATATATAGTAAAGACTTGAAATACCTGATTGTAAATGTATTAACAGCGGCTAGGATTGTATTTGGTCTAGACTGGAAAAATGAGAAGATACCATTACAGGAGGAGATTATTAAGAAAATATTGGAATGTGGTGAAATGAGTAGATTGACATTTGAAATTAGAGAGCAAGAAGATAAACAATGTTATAAAATTTGGGATCTGTTCTATCAATGTTTAGATAATAAAACATAGTAATGAAATATGTAGATTTCTATAAAATAATAAATATATAAAGATTTATTTTCTTCTTTTCTTCTTCTTCTTTTTAATTATTTCGACAAAATGATTCCAGGATAGATCTGGGAGGATAATATGAATTGTTATAAAATAAACTAAGTAGAATATGATTATTTTGTAAATCATGAATGAATAAAAGAATAGTCAACAATTTATTAATAAAGATATTAATGTACTTGACATTTGATTGAAAGTATGAGAGGATATATATTGTAATTGTAATGGAAGACTACGAAATGGTAGCACAAAACAATTTGTAAACCAACCGGCACACTGTATGTATGTGTATGTATGTATGTGTGTGTGTGTGTGTGTATGTATGTATGTATGTATATATATATATATATATATATATATATATATATATATATATAT
>BLBF01000002.1:96963179-96990878 GCA_015471245.1 Laticauda colubrina
ATACTAGATTGTTGAACATTAGAAGGACATGATCTGTTGTTGGGATAGCATGCTTTTTTATGGTATAAAGGAATGAAAGCACAGGGATACTTTGGAAGACATTATATACAGGAGTCTCCATGGTTAAATTGGGAGAAGACTAAAAGACAAGGTTATTTGAAAATTCCAGTCTGGTAATCGACTACTGCAGCATTTTCTTATCCCACAACATACAAAAAGGAACAAGCAGTTAAATATGGTGAAATATTGAATGAAAAGTGTGAAGATTTTAAAACAGAAGGTTTTTATGATAAATTGACTGATTTAGATAAGATTTTGACAGGTGCTGATGAAAAGGTGATAAAAAATTATATGGATATTTATTAGAAATTAAATTAGAAGAAGAACAAGTTAAAGAAACGATGATTGTCTGGGGGAAGAATTTTGGATATGGGATTGATTTAGAGAAATGACAAAAATTGTGGTCTCAAAATTATAAAATGACAATGTCAACAGCATATAAAGAAAATTTGTATAAGATGTTTTACAGGTGGCATTTTCCCCCGACAAGAATAGCAAGAATGTTCAAGAATAAGTCCGAAAAGTGTTGGAAATGTCATCAGACACCTGGCTCATATTGCCATATGTGGTGGACCTGTGCAGATGCCAAAAAGTACTGGACTAAAATCCACATGTGGTTGGAAAAAATGACAAAAAAACATATAGATTTGAAACTAGATATATTCTTATTGGGAATTTTACTTGATATATATAGTAAAGACTTGAAATACCTGATTGTAAATGTATTAACAGCGGCTAGGATTGTATTTGGTCTAGACTGGAAAAATGAGAAGATACCATTACAGGAGGAGATTATTAAGAAAATATTGGAATGTGGTGAAATGAGTAGATTGACATTTGAAATTAGAGAGCAAGAAGATAAACAATGTTATAAAATTTGGGATCTGTTCTATCAATGTTTAGATAATAAAACATAGTAATGAAATATGTAGATTTCTATAAAATAATAAATATATAAAGATTTATTTTCTTCTTTTCTTCTTCTTCTTTTTAATTATTTCGACAAAATGATTCCAGGATAGATCTGGGAGGATAATATGAATTGTTATAAAATAAACTAAGTAGAATATGATTATTTTGTAAATCATGAATGAATAAAAGAATAGTCAACAATTTATTAATAAAGATATTAATGTACTTGACATTTGATTGAAAGTATGAGAGGATATATATTGTAATTGTAATGGAAGACTACGAAATGGTAGCACAAAACAATTTGTAAACCAACCGGCACACTGTATGTATGTGTATGTATGTATGTGTGTGTGTGTGTGTGTATGTATGTATATATGTATATATATATATATATATATATATATATATAAGATGGCTTAATGTTTTTATGTTTTGTTTGTTTATGTTTGTTTTAAAACCAATAAAAATTTGTAAAAAAAAAAAGAATTGAGTGTTCATATTATTCTTCAAATAATAAACAACATTTGGATGAATGCTTAATTTGGCTTTCCATTATGACTTATAAATCCACCATTTCCTGTCAATCCTGCATATATTTATTCAGTTCAGAATTTATTCTGGTTCTATAATTGTCTCAAAATCAAAGCACATTTACAACTAATACTCTGAATTAAGGAATGAGCTATGTGTTAAATGTGTTGTGATATAGAGGAAACATTTAATTTTAATTCCAAGAAGCAAAAAGGTTGTAGAATTTGATAATCCATGCTATTAGTCAGTAAACTGTGAACAAAAATGGATACATATAGATGAGATATAGACAGTTATAGATAAATATAATACAATACAATACACAATAAGATACAATACCACCTTTCCTTTTCTCAGCATGCCTTGAAAAAGTATTTTCCAAACTATATTGGGTTAAAAAATCAATGGCACCTATTTAAATCACTTAAAATTCACAGATTAAGGTGTTCTCTTCTTACAAGACCCAGAAGAGCTACAAAGACACATACAAGAGCTGCCCAAAGCAGGAGAACCATTTAGCTTAAAAATAAAACTGAAAAAGAATGAGACATAGTAGATGTGTTGTTACAGGAATGGGGGGAGGGTTATTATATTGTTTTATTCATTTATTATGTGATTATTCTCTTTTATTAGTATGTTTTTTTATATGTGAGGTTTTTATATTTCTGTAAACCGCCTTGAGTCACCTTGTGCAAATAGGTGACAATATAATTTTCCTAAAATAAATTAATGAAAGAGATAGATGCTGCTAGTGCTGCCACCATGAGACCATGAGTGAGGTTACCCAATGCTCCCCACATTAGCATACCTCAAGACCCTTGCTTTGTGGCAGCAGTTTCAGCATCCCAGTCCAGCAAGAATCTGCATGGTTGCTGGTCCACTTCTGCTTCCTCGTAGCCACAACAGTGCAGGCAAGCCAAGAGACAGTGGGCTGTAGAGGATGGATGGCTGTGGACGGCTTGTCATTGTGTCTCTTGACTTTCCCACAGCTCATGCAGTACATCAACAACATCTGCCTTTCCTCCTGTGCCTCAGCCTCTGCCTGCTTTCAGTGCTACCACACTACAGTCCACTGACTCTCAGCTTTCCTGTATCCCACATGGCTCATCTGGATCGCATGCCTCCCCCCACCTTTGCTTCTGCCTGCTGCTTCAACAGGTAATCAATTGACCTGCACTGTGCAGACTACTGATGCTGATGCTGACACAAGCAGCATTTACCACCTCCAGTATTGGCCACACTTCTCACTAATGATGACCTTAACTAGGGCTTATTTTTGCCTAGGGCTTATATTAGGAGCATGCTAAAAATCAGACTAAGGTTTATTTTTAGGGTGGGTCTTACTTTGGGGAAAACAAGATAGATGTAGCTATAATATAAAATATAGATTATATACAATAGATAATAAAATGTCACATTAAATATTAAATATTTGTTACAGAAGAAGTGTGCATCTTCTAAACTTGCCATTGTGAAATATAATATATTTTGTCATCATGCATTGTTTTTGCTACTTATTACTTCAGTTTATTTCAAGGTGACCGACAGTTTCATTTTGCACTTCAAATGCAGACCTAACACTCAAAGGTCACACTGAGAAGGAACTTCTCTTGCAAAAGTCTGCCTGAAGGAAATCTAGTAATATTCAAAACACTTGACTTTGCTCTGAGCATTTTGCTCTGAGCACCCTGACATGATCTGAGTTCCAAGGACTCTTCTATCTTTATCAGACACCTCTGCAATAGGCCAAGACACCAGAATATTCTTTGTAACAAAATCTTTGTGAACCTAACCAATTCACTTACATAGCCAAAGAGTTGATCTCTCAAGCAGGCAATATACACAGTAAGAACTATCTGTTGCACTTCACACTGAGGTCATATTAGCCTTGCAAAGTAGTTCAAATCGGGAGCATGCCCAGATGAAAAGATTTTTTGAAAAATCTTGCAAGTCTGAAATTACACTTCTCCCCAATCATCCTTGAAGAAAGTATGAATGATCTCTTCTGAGACATTTGCAGCATCCACATTTCTTCCTCCATCTCTCAAGGTCACTACTCCCAAATGTCATTACAGAGTTAATGAGTTTTGCCCACATCTCAGGTTTATCCATTTTAGATTACAATTTGCTTTCAGGTGAACAACGTTTTTGAGATCTGGCTGAGTTTCACCTTAAGGAATAGTTTGCCAATATAACCTAAATTTCAATTAATTAGAATTTCTGTGTCTTTTGAGGACAACCAACACTTAGAGTCTATATTTGGCCCTTTCATGTCTACAGTTTAGTTTTGCTAATATTGTAAATACAGGTTAGGTTTATGTGTGTTCTTTCTCTTTCTTTCCACCCTCCCCCATTCTTTATTAGCATTACAAAAATTTATTGGATCATCAAAATACCTTCATCCTTTGGCCTCATTATGTGTAACCCATGACAAAAATATTTTCTTCTCCTTTGACACCCCTAATATTCCAAATCCCTTGGTTCTTTCCCCTTCATCTATCTTGCCAACATCTCAGTTTTTATTTATTTTTAATTACTTTTATTTTAATCTTTTTATTGACCTAAAACATATGTCTCATTACTTAAACAGATGTTCTGATTATAATACCAAATGGTAAAAAATACAAAAATGGGTGAAATAGCCTGTATGTTTGCTTGCTTATTTGTGTTGTTAGCAGTAATATTATTAGGCTACTTTATTTGTTTTGATAGGATGCTGCTAGTCTTTATGTTTTTTTGTTTGTGGTTGTTTTTTAATGACTACAGGAAAAGTTTTATAAAAAAGTAAAATTAATGCTAAAGAAGCTGATGGTCAGATAATCTGGACTAATTGAAATCAGTATAAATCTATACTCTAATCTTAACACACATTTCAGTAGTCAGACAAAAATCAGGACATAGGTAGAATTTATTAAACTTTGTTGAATCCAATCAAATAATCACATTTTAAAATGCAACTTAAAGAAATTCAAACACTTAAATAAAATATGGTTGAAAGCCCTCTCTGAATCTCTTAAAATTAACAGATTAATAGATAATCAGAGTTGGAAGGGACTTTATAGCTCATCTAGTCCGAACCCCCGCCCAAGTGGGAGACCTTACACCATTTCTGACAAATGGCAGTCCAATCTCTTCTTGAAAGTATCAAGTGATGATTCCCCTACAATTTCCAAGAGATCCATTGACCACTGTACTTCTTTGGCACTAGGAGTTAGAAGCGGAGAGTAATATTTTGTAGCAGTTCTCTTTCCTTTTTGGCTGATTCCAGTCAGGGTAGGGATAGAAAGAGGAAGGGAGAGATCCAGCAATAGATCCTTCTTATGTGGGATGCCTCAGAATTTTTTTCTCTGATTTAACAACTATATGAAGCTGTTGGGTAATATTATTCAACAGCATAGCAGTATGCCGATGCTAACTAATTACATATCTCTACTTCATGCCAGGCAAGTGATGCTATTCAAATGCTGGTTCAGTGTTCAGAGACTGTGGGCTCTGGATGGGGAGAAAACACCTATGGCTCACCACTTGCAAGACAAAAGGATTGTGGGATTTTCTTGTGAAACGTCATCTATGACTTTGGATGGGGAAACACTGCCTCAAAGAGAGTTGGTGAAAAAATTGGGGATCTTTCTGGACTTCTGGATTCTACATAATGTGTGCATGTGTGTGTGTGCGCGCTTTGCAAAAATTATTTTCTTGTATTAATTTCAACTTGTCCTCCCATACCAAAATTGAACCTGAAGCTGTTCTTTCATTTTTCAGGTAGCTCTCGGTAGCAGTTCCAACTCCCTTTATATAATATCATTCAAAATTTTAATAGTATCTCCATTCTGAGGCTCATGGCATGGAAAGGGGGCATACATTCGGAGCTTTTGCTCAACTGCCTGTCATAGAAGGATGCATTGATTTTTTTTTCCCTGGAGTATTTTTCCTTCTATGACCCATGGCTGGATCTGGATCAATTTCAAGCTCTTTTTTCCTCTCTTGGCTTCTCCTACACATGACATTTGGTCCAGTTCAATTCAGTTTTTGGAGTGTTGTCCAACTGATAGACAGAATCCCAATATTTTGCATAATTTATTTCCAACATTCAATTCAGCTGAAAACAGTAAATATAGTACATGGGCGGTGAAATTTAGAATTATGTCCACCTGCATAGGGGGGAAAAAAGATAAAATTGGGGGGGAAATTCTGGGTAATTATGGACTAGAAAGAAATCCATCAATTTGCTTTTTGAAAAGGCATGTTTTGTGCCTGTCAAAATCCACTGTGGTAGCCCTGCCACAAACCGACAATATCCTCTTGAAACTCCATTTATAGCCACTGATCAAAAAGATTGTGTAACTTCTATGTTCCTTGACTTTTTGGTCCAAATAACCAGTGATAAAAAGTAGTTTGTTACTATGGGATTAATGTTGTTGTTGTTGTTTATTTGATTACTTTCTCATCAGCCTCTGTTTTGTCAGGCTAAACAATGTAGGGCAGAAGCCATGGAAGAATTTTATAAAAATGTAGCAGAATGATAGCAATTGCTAGATTTTCCTCACTGCTGCCAGTCTCCATTATAGTACCAGATCTCTCAGAAGAAGCTAATGTCAGATTGCTCAGGCTGAGCCACAAGGTTGTTTAGCCACTCTAACCTCCTCCTTTAATCTCTTCGAGGTTAGTTGGTTCGAGGTCCTAAGCACCTTGAATCACATAAAAATGGATCTAGCTACTGTAAAACTTCCATCTCCTACAAAAACTGAGCTAAAATTAAAATATTCAAGACATGCCAACAATAGCTACTTTGCATGCTGAAGAAATCAGTGGAAATTTACAATTTAATGTGAAAAGATCTCTGCTTCACAATATTGGTTTGAATGGTATAATGTACCAACATGGTCTTCAAGGTTACAGTTAAGAAATACTCATCTTCTTTACAATGTTCAATGTAAACTTGAAGCTTGACAATGAATAAAGGATGAATTGAAATTGCTTGGAGGAACTTAATTAATATAATATAAGAAATTCAATAAGAATAATATTGAAGAGTATTGAAAACATACCTAGTTTTACCAGGTATTAAAAGCTTATACAAGCTGACAACAGAACCCATAAGTGTTCTTTCCTTCTATTAAAAGAAAGGAAATATAAAATCATCATGATAAGAAGAAATAGCTTCTTTTTCACCTGCCCAACCCAGGAATATTATCAGCAAATGCCTTATATGTAGGATTTTAGAACTGTATTCCCTTCTATTTATATATGATAGATAAATAGATGATAGACATGTAGAATCCTACTATAAACCATTTGGTCTTCAGAGATGTTTCTGGGTAAAATTCATTTGGTCTTCTGTACCCAAAGTGTAAAGACTTCTTTTTCAGGCTTCGGAATCTAATTGTGGTTGGTAGGCACTTCTACTTTGTAACTGTTTTGCGCACACACACACACACACACACACACACACACAGACACAGACAAACACACATACACCCCTGAAAACCACCAATTAATTTAAGCTAGGTAGTGCAGAAATATGTGTAATAAGTACATGAATAATTAAATATTTTAGATAGCTTGTATTCATCTTGTTGACAAGGTGAATTGTTAATATGAAAGGCAGAATATAAATACTTATCATTAATACAGTATGTGCCTATTCTCCATGAAATAAGATATTGAAACTGAGAGAACAGAACAAGTTCATGTTCATCTTTTCTTAAATGTTTTTTTGTTGTTGTTGTCATAGGTCATGACATTCATTTAATGATAGTTTCTGCAACATGGCCTCAAACTATAACGTGCTCATAGGTGGAAAAAAAAAGTAGGGATTCTTGCTTTCTACACTGCAAGATGATGCTTTCAATTTTGGCTGGGCTCAGTTTTGAGGAAATGGGAATTAGCCACAATTAGGTATGTAAGCTACATCATTTATTGATCTATATTATTACTAGCCTACATTTCAACAATAAATCTTAATAAAAATACAGCAGAATAATGTAGTATCAGTCAAGGCCAATATAAGAATTCAAACTTTTAAATAACATAGAAGGATGTTTTCATCTGATACTAATCTAAAAAAAAAACCTATAGGTAGAACATGGCCTTAGAAAAATGGGAAAAATTATAGACATTAACATCCCCATCTGAAAATCCCTTTGTCATGCAGTTATTAGCTCACCTCAGAAAGAGCTTTTGAGGAACCTTTTAGATTAAGTTCTGAATATGAATTTCCCAGGTTCAGGTCTTTCTTAAGAGAAAGAATATTTGCCTGGCAAAATGAGATTTTGGTGGTGTTGATTATTAAAATAAATTTTCTTGAATTAGTCTCTGCACAAACTAATTCAGTTAAGGTGCACAGCCATATATAAATAAATATGCGAATAAATGCATGCTAGTTCTCATGAAAATGAGTTTTATTAGGATGGTATGTAAAGGTATAATTCATGTAGTTTTGGTGCATAACAAAAATGTTCATACAGTTCCTATTTGCAATCATGTTCAAATGAATTTAATGGTTACACCCTTCATTTATAAAAATAATAAATATTTCATATAAATAAGTAAATAAATAAATAAATATACTTCTTATAGAGAACAACATTATGTCCTGTTTTATTAAGTAAAAGTGTTATCTGTGGATCACTTGTTTTTTTATTAATCTTGTCATGTAATACTATTTAGATGGCCATTTGGGAAGGGGTGCAATTATTCTTAACCTGAGTCTTGGAATTTTAACCATCAGTCATATTTTTAATCTTCCCTTGGTTTTCAGAATATCATTGTTTTGGTCTACATTAGTATGATTGATATGATAACAGTCATGGTGGTACAGTGGTTAGAATGCTGTACTGCTGACTACTTCTGCTGCCTGCCAGCTGTCTGCAATTTGGCAGTTCAAATCTCACCAGGCTCAAGGTTGACTCAGCCTTCCATCCTTCCGAGGTCACTAAAATGAGGACTCAGATTGTTGGGGCAATATGCTGACTCTGTAAACCACTTAGAGAGGGCTGTAAAGCACTGTGAAGCAGTATACAGCATAAGTGTAAATGCTATTGCTATGATATGATATTGCAACTTCCATTTTCCCATGGCTTTTGAATGAACTCTATGTATCTCATTAGATTACCATGTAGTTTCATTAAACTTATTATCTATCGTGATGATTAGAAATTTGTTGGGCAAGATGAAAAAGAGGGTATCTTGTATTCAAAAATGGATTTTCTCTGGTTCTGCTGGCCCCTTGATTTCTGCATATCCAGAGTATTTTTCCAACAAATGACCCCACAGAATTGTTACCGAGGAGAAAAAAACAGAAAGGAAGAAAAAGCAAAGGCAAAGTCTATGTTTTTTAGGAAACAGTATGGGTATCTCAGTGAATGCATCATTTAAGTTTGACTCAGAAGATTTTAAAATAAAACAAGGAAAGTGAAAAAAATACATTTTATGTGTTGTGCCACTCATCATACATATGATATAATGAGAGTGAAGAGCCTTATGCTTAAAAACCACATAATATAATTGTACAGCCGCTCTCTGGGGGAGATGGGGAATTTAGAGATATAAATAAACAGTTTGTTGAGAATTATCATGGGAAATCCATCATAGCATGTATGCATGAGAGTGTGCTTGATAGACTTTTACATTTCATGATTTCTTCTGAAATCCTAACATGGCAAGTTAATTGCCTAGAAACTAGAGCTGAAGACAAGTGTAGCACAACAGGCGGAGTGATGCTCTTAGTTTATGGATATCAGAACTGTATCCTTAAGCCATCCTAAAGCAGCTGTAGCTCAACTATACTTAAAAGGCAAATGTATAAAAAAAAGTCCAAAAAAGGCGCTTATTCAGAAGGCAGTTGGATTTTGTTTTTCCTTTGGAGATGTTTCTCTTATCATTCAAGAGAAGCTTCTTCACTTCTGATTGAATGGTGGAGGATAAGAAGTGAAACAACTTTAATGAAAAACAAAGTCCAGTTGCTTTTTGAAAAATCACCTTTGGAACAACCATGAATTAAATGATTGATAATCTCCATAGACATATATTGTGAAGTTTTCTCTGCTGTCCCAAGATTCTTGGACATGGTGAATATGGAAAGCATCTGTGAAAAAATAAGGTTAAAAAAATAAATTAAAGTTAATTCTTAAAATATGACTCTTTCCTTCTAAAGGTCTTCCATGGGCTAACAAAGTTTTTTTGTGATTGTGGTTTAGTCTTCAGCTTTTCCTTCTGTTCACAAGGTCATCCCTTCATACTATTACGTTATCTTTTAGAGAGTGAATTTGTCTAACTCTACATGGAGTTTACCTTAGTTTGTGTTTTTGCACACTGCTTCCATGCGTGTTTTTGCATACTGCTGAGGAGTACATTATCGATTCCAGAAAAATGGGGCATTAAAGCACAGAATTCTATTTTTTTTTTCCTTCTAGTTAAGGAAATAATATAATTTTGACCAAAAATGGTAACTTAACATATTATTAGGAAGGAAAACAAAAATGCAATAAGCATTATTACATGTAGTGTAATTACATTATTACATGACATTGTTATTTAAATCATGTGATCTATAATAATTAAGACACATGCCACAATCTGTTTTCTGCTGATTAGAGAGATATTTATGCTTTTAAATGTGTATATGGTGCACAGTTCAAGCTTTTCATGTGACACTGCTTCTGAAATTCATTATGAAACACTATATCACATCTTGGAATAGTTTCTATCAATCTAAGATACAATATTTGTGGAATTGAAGGGGTAAGGGTTTCTGTGTGCATGCACACACACACACACACACACACACACACACACACACACACATATCCACCCCTACTTCTTTCATGCTGGTAATTACTATTGATTTTAAAGCTGAGGGGATTACTAAGAAAAGTGGTAACAGATCTGTTCAATCTATTTATTATTCTGTCTTTTGGACTGGATAGTATGTAATACCTGGCTGAGGTGTCCTGAATTCAAAAGCTAAGCAAGGTCAGGCCTACTTAACATTTAGAAGGGATTAATTCAGGGAATGAAGTGACTGTAGTCTATACTAGGAAATTGACAGACATTGATCACTTCTGCATTGTTGCTCAGAAAATTGCAACACATCTCTGTGTAGTCACTAGTACTCAGTCTCCTCAGTCAAGAAGACTTAACTTCAATAGTACATAACTCCTATGCTACTATTGTACAGTAACTAATTTTTGATATGATTTTTTCACATGGTTACATGTTACAGAATCATTAAAACCACCTGTGTCTGGTGGTAGTTGCAACTGCATTGCTTATGCTTTTGTTGTTATCATTGTGTTGAGTAATTTTATGGTATGGATTTAATTGTTCTATGTTTTTATACTTTAACTTTTTTGTAAACCATTTAAGGGTAATATTTGGCAGTCTATATATATAATAAATAAAAAACTTGTAGATACCGTATGCAGTCATATAAGGTTGAATTTGACTCCTGGAGCTTACATACATAGACCCATGTTTGCTTGACAGAAGTACAGAAGTGTCAGAGACAAGCTTCCAGAAAGGAATGTTTAAAAAGATCATCCACCAGGGTCCTGTCCTTTGATCCCCTACTCATAAAATATTCATTAGCATTCCATATGAAAGGGAACATTAATTGCTAGTGCCCTCAATAGGTATTTTTATTGCTTAGGTACATTTATAATCAGCACATTGTTGACATGAAGAAAATAATCAACTATGAAGGTGAAATGATTGTATGTTACCATTTGTTTCAAACAATTGTTTATTTGTTGTCACATGCCTACAGTTGCCCAATGCTCTGTTAGGAGGGAAAGTAGAAGGTCATATTGAGTTCAAGGAATCAGAAGATTGGTTGAGACAAGAGTTCCTCTCAATGGGAAAAAGACATCCTCACAACTTCCATGCAGTCATAATATCTGTCAAAAAGAAAATGATATTATTGGTGTTTTTTTCTGCATTCAAATAATAAACTGGAGAATGCAAAATAAGTTGACCCAGTTCCTCAAACAATTAATGTATGAACAGGTCTTAGAACTGCTTCTGAACTATTTCAAAAATGTTACATTGAAGTGCCATAATGCATTTTAAGCCAATGTCACACTGCACAACGGATGCAAAAAGGACACAGCGGACGAGCAAAATGTTCCATCCGTTGTTACCCGCTCTCAAAAGGGGCAAAAATTTGCATAACCAGAGTGGATAACACGGACGCGGGGAGGCCGCAGGGCGGATGCAAAGCGGATGTGTAACAGAAGCCAGGTGGATGGAAGCGGATGAGAGCGGATGGCGCATCCGCGAGGCTTCCGGGGGACCCCAGCAAAGCAGACGCGGAACAGATACAGTGGATGCAGAACGGATGCACAGCGGATGAAGCGGATGCACAGCGGATGCACAGCGGAAGCCTAATGGATGCCTGGAGTTAATTGCGCATGGGGGTAGGATATATTGCGTCAGTCCCGCGGATATAACGGAAGCAGCTCGGAAGCAGGTCGTCATTCAGAGGAAAGACCTGCTTCCAGACACATCGACTGCCTTGCCTATCCTGCCTGCATGTCTACCTGCAAGCCTTGCTGCCAGCCTTGCTGCCAGCCACCCTGCAAGCCTTGCTGCCAGCCTCCCTGCCAGCCTTGGTGCCAGCCTGTCTGCAAGCCTTGCTGCCAGCCAGTCTGCCTGCCAGCCTTGCTGCCTGCCTTCCTGCCTGCCTTGGTACATGTCTGCCTGCAAGCCTTGCTGCCTGCCTGCCAGCCTTCCTGACAGCCAGCAACCCGACAACCATGCAGAAGCACAGCAAGCCTCAGCCATCTGCTGCCAGCCCTGGCAAGAGGGACAGGGCTACCATCCCGCCCCCTGGCCCTCACTCTGTTTCTCCTGGGGCTTCTGCAGCATGGGCTCTCTCTTCTGGGGCTGGTGCTTCTGCTGCTTCTGCTTCTGGAGGAGCTGATGACCAACCACTCCAGCACCAGCCACCTCCACAGCACCTGCACCCTTTACCCCTGGGACTGAGCGACCAAGAGGAGTACCAGAGACTCATTTTTATCTTATAGCTTGTTGTTAATAAAGTCTATTTATGATTCACACACTTGCTTCATTTCTTTTTTTTAATAAAGTCTTGCTGGAAACTTTTAGAAATGGTTTAAGCCTTTGCATGCTTGTGGGATGGGTAAGGATAGCTTTGGGATGGGTTTGAATACCTGTGGGATGGGTAATGGCTGTGGGATGGGTTAGGATAGCAGTGGGATAGATAAACCTCCAGTGCAAGCATAGTGGGACTGTATGGTCTACCCTCCCAGGTGCCACACCTATGGCCCTTTATTATCAATAATAATGTAATAATTATCCACACATGTCAACATAAACACAACTCTTTATTAAATGCCCTATTCATTGTAGGCCAACCAAACATACATGGCCCAATCTCATCCGTGTGATGAGACAGGCTGAAGGAAGCATCCATTAAGCATCTACCATCCTGTCTTGCCACTCCACTGCTCCAGCTGGGGAGTTGCACCAGTGTTTCAGGAGGTTGCGCTGCTTCTTCGTTTCATGTGAGGCTCTGTTGGGGCCTTGCACATCCTCAGTGTCGATCAGGTTTCGCCCTTGCCTCCATTCCCCAGGTTCCATGTCCCCATTGCCTTGCTGGAGGTCCACAAGCCTGTTCTGTAAGACTGGGTAGCGGGTGCACATGAGATTGTGCAGGATGCAGCAAGCTTCCATGATCCTCCTCACCGTCTCTGGGCAATGCTGCATGGTGGTGAGAAGTACCTGGAACCTGTTGTCCAGGATGCCAAAGGCATTCTCCACCACCCGCCTTGCCCTGGACAGCCTGTAGTTGAAGATCCTCTCTTCACGGGTGAGGAGTCTGGAAGTGTAGGGCTTCATGAGGTTGTGAGGGAGAAGTCGTCATCCCCCACGATGAAGTAGGGCACATCTTGTGTGTTGTTGGGCAGGGGTTCTGGATCTGGGAAGCCCACGATGAGGTTGCCTTCCAGCTCCTCCTTGAGGTGACTGGCGTTGTATACCTGGACATCTGAACATGACCCGTTGCCTGAAGCATCGATGTACATGAACTTGTAGTCAGCATCGACCATGGCGAAGAGGATGATGCTGAAGAAGCCCTTGGAGTTGAAATAAGTGGACCCCGACTTGGCTGGAGATTTGCAGGCCACGTGCTTGCCATCTATGGCTCCAACGGTGTGTGGTAAGTTCCACTTCTGATACCACAGCTCTGCAACTTTCTTCCATCCTTCTTCAGTGGAGGGGTACTGGAGGAGCTCCTCCTTGTATTATTTGATGATGGCCTGCACCACTTCTCTGACCACAATGCTGATGGTGTTGTGTGGCACCCTCCAGCCATACTGCATGCTCCTGTAGGAGGTCCCTGAGGCCAGGTGGCGCAGAGTGAGTGCCACCTTGAGCCCAGGTTCCAGGCTGGGCTGGAAGCTGGTGTTTGCCTTGGTCAACCTGAGTGTCAGCCGCTGCACAACTTCGTCAAACATGGCTGGAGGCATCCTCATGAAGTTCTGGAATGCCCAAGTGTCTTCGCTCCTGAGCTCCACCATCAGCTTGTTGTACAGTCCGTCCTCTGCTCTTCTGACGAACCATCTTCGGATCCAGACTCTTTTTGGGTGGCTCCTTTTCTTCTCACAGTAGAGTTCACAGAGTCTGCAGATGGCTTCGCACTGTTGCAGAATGATGGTGGCTGCCGAAAGGACTTTGTTACAATCCATGGTGGACATGACTGGATGCTGTGGAAGAGGAAGAGGCAGATGAAGGCTGCAGAGGTCTGCACTGCTGGGCTGCTGTTCTGAAAGTGAGATGCAGGCGAGTTGCTCCCCCTTTTTATAGGCAGTATAGGTTTTCCGCTAGGCATCCTCTAGGCATCCTCTAGGCATCCTCTAGACATCCTTAATATCTGAGATAGGTCCCCTCTGCGAATGTTTTTCTGCTTTAAACGCTTTGTTTCCATTCTGCATCTGCTAGGCATCCATTCTGCATCCGTTCTGCATCCGTTCCGCTTCCTCCCTGCGTCCGGGTGGATGTGAGTTGCGCGGATGCGTAGCGGATGCCTAGCGGATATAGCGGATGCGTAACGGATGCGTAGCGGATGCGTTGTAGATGCGTAGCGGATGCAGAACAGACGAACTGGATACATTTTCCGCGGAAAAGTTTTGGGCAGCCCAAAACTTTTGGAGCAGATGAAACGTCCATAAACGGATGCTGGACGGATAGAGAGGAAGCGAAACGGAGGCAGTGAGTACATCGCGTTTTCGAACGGATGGCAAGGTTTTTTGTCCGTTTTACATCCTCTTTGCATCCATTGGTTCAGTGTGACATGGGCTCTAGATGCAGTTCTGAATTCAAGTGTTGATCTGACCAAAATTTTCTTCATCGGTCAAGTATGATATTATAGGACCATCTGAGAAAACAGGTTCTTATATCCCAAAAACAGAAGTGAGCCATCAGGAGAAGTTGTCGATAAGTGTAATCAGTCCGATCTAAGTATAGTATATAAAATCATACATTTCAATGTCCTACCTGTCAATGAATACTTCAGCTTTAACCAAAACAATACAAGAGCAAACAATAGATACAAACTCAAGGTTAATTGCACCAAACTTTATTGCAGGAAATATGACTTCAGCAACAGAGTGGTCAATGTCTGGAATACTCTACCCGACTCTGTGGTTTCTTCCCCAAACTTCACCCCTTTCCTAAGAGGTCTGTAGGGGGCGTGCATAAGCGCACCAACGTGCCTACTGTCCCTGTCCTATTGTTTCTTTTTTTTCTTATATATATCCATGTATTCATAACTATGTTTTTACTCATACCTATTATCTTTTAAACAATTGACAAACTAAATAAAATATAAATAAATAAATAAATAAATAAATAAATAAATAAATAAATAAATAAATAAATCCTTTCCTTTTGAGCTACAACTGAAGCAGTTGCTTTCATGACTGACTAATGAACTTAATCAGAACTCTAGGGCTAGGGTCTTCCTCTAAGAACTTCTTTAGTGGGTACATCATATCAGCACAGTCAAATGGAAAACAAATTCTAAATGTTGGCCATGTTTCAGTGTAATTAAATTAAGGAATAACTCCCTCCTCATAAGTCCCAGGACACATTGGCCAATTAGGTTAATTGGCAGGCTCTCCAGGCACTCCTCCTCATCTCTATCCACTACCTGTAGAGACCTTGGTTGCCACAAGAAAGTACTGTGTTTTGTCTAGCAATGTATTTCATTCTCCTTCCCCCTCCCCTTCTGTGTGGCAAATGAGGAACAGAAAAATGGCTTTTGCCAGATTTGATATAGACAGTTGTCTATATTTTCACTTCAGGACCCATAACATGGATGGAAATTTTGGAGCATCACACAAAGTGTTAATTGATATTATTTAATTTGGACCACAGATTACAAACTCATTGGGGAGGAAATTATAGCAGTGTAGCCCACACTTATATTTTGATGAAAGGAAAACAATGTTTGCTTGTCCAGCAATTTGAAGAAATAAATAATTGCCACCAACACTTGGAAACAGAAAGCTTTTCACAGCAGGACTTAGCATAAAAAAGGGAATGTTGGCAAATTCCCCAGATGGATAATTAATCCACCAAAGGTTTCCTTCCAAACAAAATGATAATAATAGAAAACACATTAGAAGAAGATAGAGGTTTAATATTTACAGGCAAAGCTAAACCTCTAGTTCAGGGTCAGCCATGCACTAAACTTGCTCTCCCTTGTTTCCTAGATTGAACAGATAATACTAAAAGCCATATTATCCCAATTTTGTTATAATCCAATGAATCCCCATCAGCATAAAAAACAGAACTAACTTCTCTTGCCCTATCTTCCAATTTTGTACTCCTAAGCATTTTTGGAGCTCACTGAATCGACTAAACTTATTCACATCCCACAAGGCAGATTCAAGGCTCTGTGAATTATTTAGCTGTTTGTTTGAACTTCACCATCATAGGCACTTCATATTCTTCACCTACAGAGGGGCCAACCAAAATTTCAAGGGAGCCTTTTGAAATCTACTTTGTGGGACCCCAGTGTCAGCTGTTAGAGAAATTAATGTTCAGCCACAAGGATAAGCCATGACACTCAACCTGACTGAAGTGGTATTAAATTAAATGGCTACAAATCAGCCACTAAATTTATAAAACTAGGGTTTTGCCCTGAATGCTCACTGGAACCTAAGATTGAGGTTTTATTCTGTGCTTATCTGTTGTGTGATGACTAAAAAGTTACTTATTTTCATCTTTTTGAAAAAAAATCTATAAACATTTATTTTGATACAATGAGCTTTGCAGTATTTGCCATGTGGCTACTGGAGATTCGTGGGGGTTTGGGAGAACCCCTAGCTAAGATTCTGCACAGTTTAAAGGACACCGAAATCCCACTCCTGGCTGGCCCTCCCCTCCCCACCCCACCCCGCCCCTCCCAGGAGTCCCCATTTTGGATGCAGGTAAGTGCAGGGCATGCTCAAGAAGGGCAAAAACCAGGCCTCCCAAAAGTTCAGGAAGGCTGAAAACAAGCCTATTTCCAGCTTCCAGAAAGCCTCCAGAGCACAGGCAGGCAGTATTTGGCAAGGGAAACCTCTGGAGCCTGGGAGGGCAAAGATGCTCCCTCCCATGGTATAGGAGGCCAACTATGCCACTCCACAATGGCCATGCCCACCCAGCAATCAGGCAGAGAATGCGTTGCTAAATTTTTTGAACTCTTGCATATGGTAGATTTCAATTATAGCCTTGCCCGCTATTTTGATGGAAATATTAATTTAAAGCCCTGACACATCGGCCAACGGATGCAAAAAGTATGTAAAAAGGACACAGCGGACGAGAAAATGTTCCATTCGTTGTTATCTGCTCTCAAAAGTGCCCCAAATTTGCATAAACAGAGCGGACAACAACGGAAAGGAACGGATGGGCAGAGGACATAGCGAGGATGTTAAGCGGATGCTCCACGGAAGCCTAGCGGATGGAAGCGGATGGAAGCGGATGACACATCTGCAGGGCTTCCGGGGGAGCACAGCGAAGTGGATGTGCAGTGGAAGGAACGGATGCAGAGCGGATGCCTAGTGGATGACGCGGATGCATCACGGACGCCTAGCGGATGCCCAGTGGATGCCTAGTGGATGCCTAGCAGATGCCTAGCAGATGCAAAGCATTCACAGCGCAGGCGGGGAGGATTCATTGCGTCAGCCCCGCGGATATAAAAGGATGCAGCTCGCAAGCAGGTCACCAGTCAGAGGAAAGACCTGCTGCCAGGCACATCTCCAGCCAACAACCATGGGAAAGAAGAAGAAGCCTATGCCTACTCCTGCCAGCCCTGGCAAGAAGGACAGGGCCACCATCCCACCCCCTGGTGCTGACTCTGATTCTGCTGGGGCTTCTGCTGCTGGGGCTGACTCTGCTGGTGCTGGTGCTTCTGTTGGTGCTGCTCCTGGTGCAGGTGCTTCTGCTGGTGTTCACTCTGCTGGTGCTGCTCCTGGTGCTGGTGATTCTGCTGGGGCTTACTCTGCTGGTGCTGCTCCTCGTGCTGGTGTTCTGCTGGTGCTTACTCTGCTAGTGCTGCTCTTGGTGCTGGTGCTTCTGCTGGTGCTTACTCTGCTGGTGGTGCTGGTGGTGCTGGTGGTGCTGGTGGTGCTGGTGGTGCTGGTGGTGCTGCTGCTGCTGCTGCTGCTGCTGCTGCTGCTGCTGTTGCTGCTGCTGGTGGTGGTGGTGTGGTGGACCAGCCCCTAGAACCTCAAAGCCCTACTGATGAAGGCCCAGAAGGCCCTGCCAGAGGAAGGAAGAGGCAATCGCGTGATAGGGAGAGGAGACAGTACTCCATCAAAGAGGAACATGAGGATGAGGTGCTCGAATGGCTGAGGGAGAATGAGTACCTCTGGTGGAAGGGACACAGGCTCTATCGAGACACCAAGCGGAAGCAAGCTGCTTGGAGAGAGAAGGCAGAGAGCCTGGGCTACACTTCGGAGGTCCTCCTCGGGTGGTGGAAGCACATGCACACCTGGTACGGGAAGCTGCACCTCAAGAAGTCTGGCCAGGCCGCGGTCAAGCTCACCAACCGGGAGACCTACATGATGGCCAAGTGCAGTTTCTTGGAGGGTGAGGTCCACCACCGAGGAGCAGACCCTCTGTCAATCCTCTCTCTCAGGCAGCCCACAAAGAGCCAGTCCTCTTCTGGCCAAGAGTCAGCTCCTGTGACCAGGCAGGTATCTGTGGAGGGCCCAACTATGGAGACCCCCCCCCAACAGCTGCACTCCCTGTGGCGGAGCGCGTGGAGGACCCCCTGACGCAGTTGGAGCAAGGAGAGGCCGCTGCCACCAGAGACCAACCCACCCCCACCCCCAGCTCCACCTCCACAGAGAGCAGGCAGAGAGGCAGACCGGAGAGACAGAGACACACTGTCCTGCTGGAGATCAAGGACACCATCAAAAGCAGCATAGATCTCCTCTCTCAGCTGGAACACACCGACATACCATCCTCAAAGAGAAAGCCCTTCCTCACCTATGTCAACCAGACCCTCATGGACATGTCCGAATCCCAGTACCAGGTGATCAAGGAGAGAATCAAAGGTCTTCTGCACAACCTTCCAGGCCCAGCTGAACCTGCTCCCACCCAGTCCAGGTGTGCTCCTCCACCCCAGGTGATGTCACAGCCCTTCCAAGGCTTTCCACAGGCCCTCACCTACCAAGGCTACGGCTACCAGGAGCTCCAGCAGCACAGGCAGCCCTTCCCAGTCCAGGCACAGCTACATCGAATGCCACCGATGCCACCCATGCCACCCATGCCACAGATGCCACCCACGCCTCACCTTGGTCAGCTGCAGGCCAGACAGCCCCACTACACTCCTCCTTCCTCCACCCCACAGCCAAGCCCGGCCTCAGAACACCTGTCATCGGTCTTGGGACTGACACCCCATGTCATGGAGGAAAGGGCTCTCAACATCACAGGACTGAGACAGCTCTCTGCGAGCTTCCTCCACACATCATCCCCTGTTGTCCTCTCCAGACCAGGCACCCCAATGGCGCCTCAGACCAGCACTCCAGCAGCAGCCACCTCCACAGCATCTGGACCCTTCACCCCTGAGACTATGGGCATGCCTCAGAGTGACTGAGAAGAGTGCCAGAGACTGGGTTGCTACCTGTTGACTTTATCTTTGCTTGGGACACTTTACTTGGGTCATTTTGCTTTTACAGTTTGTTATTAATAAAGTTTATCTTTGCTTCACACACTTGGTTCAGTTCTTCTAGTAAATAAAATCTTGGTGGAAACTTTTAGAAATGGTTTAAGCCTTTGCATGCTTGTGGGATGGGTAAGGATAGCAGTGGGATGGGCAGGGATACCTGTGGGATGTGTAATAGCTGTGGGATGGGTTAGGATAACAGTGGGATGGGCAGGGATACCTGTGGGATGGGTAATAGCTGTGGGATAGATAAACCTCCAGTGCAAGCATCGTGGGACTTATGGTCCACCCTCCCAGGTGCCACACCTATGGCCCTTTATTATCAATAACAATGTAATCATTCATCAACACATTTCAACATAAACACAACTCTTTATTAAATGCCCTGTTCATTGTAGCCCAACCAAACATACATGGCCCAATCTCATCCGTGTGATGAGACAGGCTGAAGGAAGCATCCATTAAACATCTATCATCCTGTCTTGCCACTCCACTGCTCCAGCTGGGGAGTTGCACCAGTGTCTCAGGAGGTTGCGCTGCTTCTTCCCTTCATGTGAAGCTCTGTTGGGGCCTTGCACATCCACAGTATCTATCAGGTTTCGTCCTTGCCTCCATTCACCAGGCTCCATGTCCCCATTGCCTTGTTGGTGGTCCACAAGCCTGTTCTGCAACACTGGGTAGCGGGTGCACATGAGATTGTGCAGGATGCAGGAAGCTTCCACAATGTTCCTCACACTCTCTGGGCGATGCTGCATGGTGGTGAGAAGTATCTGGAACCTGTTGGCCAGGATGCCAAAGGCGTTCTCCACCATCCGTCTTGCCCTGGACAGCCTGTAGTTGAAGATCCTCTCTTCACGGGTGAGGCATCTGGAAGTGTAGGGCTTCATGAGGTAGGTTCTGAGGGAGAAGGCGTCATCCCACACGATGAAGTAGGGCACATCTTGTGTGTCGTTGGGCAGGGGGTCTGGATCTGGGAAGCCCATGATGAGGTTGCATTCCAGTCCCTCCTTGAGGTGACTGGCATTGTATGCCTGGGCATCTGAAGCTGACCCGTTGCCTGGAGCATCGATGTACATGAACTGATAGTCAGCATCGACCATTGCAAAGAGGATGATGCTGAAGAAGCCCTTTTAGTTTTGATAAGTGTTCCCTGAGTTGGCTGGAGCTTTGCAGGCCACGTGCTTCTCATCTATGGCTCCAACGGTGTGGGAGAAGTTCCACTTCTGATACCACTGCTGTGGAACTTTCTTCCAGCCTTCTTCAGTGGAGGGGCACTGGAGGAGCTCCTCCTTGTATTCTTCGATGATGGCCTGCACCACTTCTCTGACCACAATGCTGATGGTGTTGTGTGGCACCCTCCAGGCATACTGCATGTTTCTGTATGTGGTCCCAGAGGCCAGGTGGCGCAGAGTCAGTGCCACCTTCAGCCCAGGGTCCAGGCTGGGTCAGAAGTTGGTGTTTTCCTTGGTCAACTTGGGTTTCAGCCACTCCACAACTTCGTCAAACATGGCTGGCGGCATCCTCATGAAGTTCTGCAATGCACGAGGGTCTTCGTTCCTCAGCTCCACCATCAGCTTGTTATACACTCCGTACTTCGCTCTTCTCGCGATCCATCTTTGGACCGAGACACTTCATGGATGCCTCCTTTTCCTTGTGTAGAACAGGTGAAAGAACCTGTAGAGGGCTTTGCACTGTTGTAGAACGATGGCAGCTACCAAAAGGAGTGTGCGACGATCCATGGTGGAGATGACTGGATGTTGTGGAAGAGCAAGAGCAAGAGCAAGGCTGAAGAGGTCTGCACAGCAGGGCTGCTGGACTAAAAGTGAGATCCAGGTGATTTCTCCCCCTTTTTATAGGAAATATAGGTTTTCCGCTAGGTGTCCTTCTGCATCCTCTAGACATCCTGCAGACATCCTAAATATCCGAAATACATCCCCTATACGAACGTTTTTTTCCGTTTTAATGTTTTATATGCGAGCTACATCCGCTTTCATCCTTGCTACGTCCATGCTACTAACGCTGCATGTCCATTCCGCGTCTGTTTCGCTTCCTCCCTGTGTCCGTTTTTCACTGGAGCAGATGTGAGTTGCGCGGATGCATAGCAGATGCATAGTGGATATAGCGGATGCGTAACGGATGACGACGGACATCTAACGGATGTTCCCCGTATGCGTAGCGGATGTAGAATGGATGCGTTGGATACTTTATCCGCTCAAAAAGTTTTGTGCAGCTCAAAACTTTTTGAGTGGATGAAATCTTAGTAGACGGATGCTGCACGGATAGAGAGTGTGAAAAATGGACGTAGTGAGTACAGAATGGATGCATCATGTTAACCAACAGATGGCAAGTGTTTCTCTCCATTTTACATCCTCTTTCCATCCGTTGGTGCTGTGTGACATGGGCTTAAGATACAGATAATCAGAATTGGAAGGAACCTTGTTGGTCATCTAGTCCAACACCCTGCCCAAGCAGAAGACCCTACACCATTTCTGACAAATGGCAGTCCAATCTCTTCTTGAAAGTCTCAAGTGATGGCACTCCCACAACTTCTAAGAGCAAGCTGTTCCATTGGTTGATTGTTCTCACTGTCAGAAAGTTTCTCCTTGTTTCCAGGTTAAATCTCTCCTTGTTCAGTTTCCATCCATTATTCCTTGTCTGGCCTCCAGGAGCTTTAGAAAATAGTTTGACCCCTTCCTCCCTGTGGCAGCCCCTTCAATATTGGAAGACTGCTATCATGTCTCCCCTGGTCCTTCTCTTTACTAGACTAGCCAAACCCAGTTCCTGCAACCATTCGTTGTATGTTTTAGCTCCAGTCCCCTAATCATCCTGGTTGCTCTTCTCTGAACTTTTTCTAGAGCTTCAACATCTTTTTTATAATGTGGTGAGCAAAACTGGGTGCAGTACTCTAGGTGTGGTCTTACTAAGGCTTTATAGAGTGGTGTTAGTACTTCCCTTGATCTTGACTGTATCCCTCTGTTAATACAACTTAGGATTGCATTAGCTTTTTTGGTGGCTGCTGCACGCTGCTGGCTCATGTTTAGCTGGTTGTCCACAAAGACTCCAAGATCCCTCTCACAGTTACTGCTATTGAGCCTGGTTTCACCCACTCTATATGTGTACTTTGGTTTTTCTTGCCTAAGTGTAGGACTTTACTATTCTCTATATTGAATTTTATTTTATTAGATATGGCCCAGTTTTCTAGTCTGTCAAGATCTATCTGGATCTTGAGCCTATCTTCTTGGGTGTTAGCTATTTCTGCCAGCTTAGTATCTTCTGCAAATTTGGTAAGTTCCCCTTCTATTCCCTCATCTAAGTTGTTAATGAAGATATTGAAGAGTACTGGCCCTAAGATGGAACCCTGTGGCACCATACCACCATACTGCTTACTTCCCTCTATGTAGACTTCGTCCCATTAAGGACTACTCATTGAGTACAGTTTTCCAGCCAGTTGAGAATCCATCTAGTGGTGGTGCTATCTATTCCACTTTTTTCTAGCTTACTAAGAAGTAGGTTGTGGTCTACTTTATCAAATGCCTTGCTTAAATCTAAATATATTATGTCCACAGGATTTTGCTGATCTACTAAGTTAGTATTTTGCTGATCTACTAATTTAGTGTGTTGAAGAATGAAATAAGATTGGTTTGTCATTATATGCTTTTAACAAACCCGTGCTGACTGCTAATTATTACTTTACTTGTTTCTAGATCTGTTTCTTTACTTGTTGACAGATCTGGTTTACTTGTTGACAGATCTGGTTTTTTATTATCTTTTCCAGTATCTTCCTGGGTATTGATGTTAGGCTGTTTGGTCTTTAGTTTCCTGGGTCTGTTTTTTTTTTTCCTTTTTTGAAGATGGGAACTATACCAGCTCTTTTCCAGTCCTCTGGTAGTTCCCGGTCCTCTGGTAGTTCCAGGATTTTTGAAAGGTATGGTGCAGTGGTTCTGAGATGACCTCTGCCAGCTCCTTTAAACTCTGGGATGCAATCCATCAGGCCCTGGTGATTTGTTTTCATCAAGATCAGACAGGTGTTCTATTACTATTTTTTTGCTTATTTTAACTTTTATTTCTGGTCTGTCTTTTACAGTTATGTTTTTGGTGGGTTGAGCTATAGTTTCTTTTTGCATGAAGACCGATGCAAAGAATGAGTTAAGTAGTTCTGCTATCTCTCTGTTGCCTGTTACTTCCTTGCCATCTTCTCTCTTTAGTGGACCAACTGTTTTCTTGATATTTTTCTTGTTATTTATATGTTGGAAGAAACTTTTTTTATTGTCTTTGACTTTTGTTGCAAGTCTTTGTTCATTCTGAGCCTTTGCTATCCAGACTTCATGTCTGCAGATTCTGGCAATCTGCTGATATTCTGCCTTAGTTGTGTGTCCTTCTTTTCATTTTTTGTACTTGTCCTTTTTTTCTTTCAATTTGCCAGAGAGATCTTTGTGTAGCCATACTGGTTTCTTCTTGGAGTTCTTGTTTTTCTTTCTCAGTGGTATTGTGCTGGTCTGGGCTTCTATGATCATACTTTTTAGAGTTTTCCAAGATTCTTGAGTTGTTTTCCCCTTCAGGATTTTCATCCATGGAATCTTTCCCAAGTTCTCTCTGAGTTTATTGAAATCAGCTCTTTTAAAATACAAGACTCTGGTGTCATTATGTTCTGTTGCTTATGTTTGTGTTATGTTAAAATCTAGTATGACGTGGTCACTCTCACCCAAGGTTCCTGCAGTTTCAACTCCCTCTATCACTTCTTCTCTGTTTGTAAGAATTAAGTGCAGTATGGCTGTCCCTGTAGTTTCACCCTCTACCTTTTGGACAACAAAGTTGTCAGCTAGGTTGGTTAGGAACTTATTTGATTTCTCACTTGGTACAGAATTAGTTTTCCAATTGATAACGGATAATTGAAGTCTCCCATTACTATTGTTGTGTGTTTCCTGTATATGGTTGTTCATTAGCTGGCAAAAAGGACATCTATTTTTTTCTGCTTCATTGGGTGGCCTATAATATACACCTATGGCCATGTCATTCTTTTTTCCTTTTATACTGACCCATATGCATTCTAGGAGGTTTTCATCTTTGGTTTTACGCATTTCTGTAGCAATATAGTGGTCCTTTGCATGCAGTGCAACTCCACCTCCTCTTTTATGGGATCTGTTTTGTCTGAATAGTTTGTATCCTTCTACCAGTATGTTCCAATCATGGGTTTCATCCCACCAAGTTTCTGTTATTCCAACTATATCATATTTACCTTTATGTTTGTAGTTTGAGTTCACCCTGCTTGTTCCCCAGACCTTGTGCATTTGTATATAGGCACTTGAGATCTTTATGTCTGACACTGTGTTTACTGTCTACATAACCTGTGTTGTACCTGCCTGTCCCTACTTTCTTGCCACCTGTTTGTTTAGTGCACATGGTATGACTCTTACTATTAAATGCTTGGTTTTGGTTGGCATCAAGGTTGATAATCTTACCTGCACAAACATCTATATTTAATTCAGTCTGTAGTGCTCATTCCAAAACTACACAAAACAAGCTTTCCATCCATCCAAAAAGAACAAAATCTTTTCCCAATGCAGCATTAGCTACCTTATTTCCTGGATGCAAGATCACCTTTCTTGTAGCTTATATATCTTTTCTGTATTTTTGAAGTATGAATTTTGCTTTTTATTGATCACATTTTGCTGTTGTTCTTTCCCTACTGTTATCATGCTGTTGGATGGAACAGTAATTAGGGTATTGATAATTGATGAAACCACCACCCCTTCCCAAAAAAAGTGCTGGTATTTTGGTTTTTCCCCAAAAGTGAAGACTGCATCTTGGATGACCTTGTCTGAATTTTGGAAATAAAACAGGTTGCGACTATATTGCATGGGAGACTAACTGTAAATTCCAGGCAATACTAGAAAATACATACATACATACATACATACATACATACATACATACAGTCTGAAGAAAGTAGTAGTATAGTATAGTGCATAGAATTGCCAAGAAAACTGCATGGCTTCATGTATGGTTAACAGAAGCTGAACTCAGTTTGAGGGCAGCTGTACTTTAGTCATCTTTTTGCATCAGGTACTGTGTATCTTAAGCTCTGGGAAATTCTCCTCGATTTAAGCATTCATGTCAGCATCGAAGGTTTGTATTTAGTGAAACATCTTAGAAATAATTTATTCAGGACATACTGGTCTCAGCATGACAGTCAGAACTTATTTTCACATACCTGGTGAGTACCTTGGAAAGCAGCCTATTAAATGCCTCGCCATGTGCAGAATAGACTTTGAAATGTGTTCTTCATAGATTTGCTTTCTCATTTTACTAATGGTGTGAAAAAGGTGATGTTTGGCACTTGCTGAACTAACATTGCCTTATTCAAGGGAAAGGGTGTGGTCTGGCTGCACTGTTTCCCTAGTCATTACCTCAGCAATTTGGATACCACTTTAGAATCAAATTATTTAAAATGCAGCAGTCACCCCAAGAGAACAACTCTGCTTTCTAATGGTTCTCATGGCAAAGGTTATTTACATATCCACAGCTAATCAGACAGTACTCATGATATGAGATTGGCTGACTGCTCAATGGAAATGTATTTGATAAAAGTAAAATGTGATTTGTTGTAGAAAGTGCACACACAAGCACAGTCTTATAACTGCTGCAAAAATGCTGAAGCAAAAAAAAAAAAATGTTGAAACAGAGTAACTCATTGTTGGCCTGGAAATGATGGATTGAATGCAATGGAATGTAACTTGTAACTCCAGATTCTGTGACTTTCATTGTAGAAGGAGTCAGCTCGTGCAATTTTCAGGAAGACAATGCAGCAAATAGCCTAAGATATGTGTGCACCCAGTGAGAAATGCTGAAGTAGGGTCCTTGGCCTGCTTACAATAGTTCAATTGTCTATTTTATGAGGACTGCTTTTCAAGGAAGTATGGACTTTATGCAGAAAAAAAAAAGAGAGAGAGAGAGAGACAGGGTAATTATTACATGCCTTCTAATTTCAGCAGCAACGTGACTGAGTTTTAGTTCCAGTTTTCTGGGTTTCTAGATAGTTTTATCTTTCTAGTTTTAGTTTTATGATTTCAGAGTACTGCAGACAAGTGTTGCTGACCACAGTTTAAATGTCTTTGAATATTAGTGGTTCGGGTTGGAAGTTACATTGTTGGTTTGAGCTCCAAGTCGCATATGTTTTGTCCCCATTTGAGGAGCACTTTGGATTGTGCTTGTCTGGGGGAGCACTGACTTTTAAATACCTTTCTGAGTCCTGTCTGACTTTGGGTTATGTAATTGGCTGGCTGTAATTGCTGAGTCAGGAAACTGCAAGCAGCCATTAATGTGGGAGAATTGCCAAGTGCCCAAAACACAGAAGAGGACCTGACTCTTGGAGATTTGCAACTGCAATGTAAATACTTTTGGAAGGAAGGGCAATTCCATCATATGTTTGAATGGTTGCTAAGGGAGGACTTCCTGTAATTTGTTACAATAGAATTCATCTGTCTACCTGGCACTTTGAACTGATGTTTTAACCATGCATGCTTCTGTAACATCATATATTGTCATTTGAAAAGTATAGGTTCATTGAGTTATGCCAATGTTACAAATATTGACACATTTAAGAATAATATATGTAAACATTACATTTAACATCACCACTGCTGTCATCAAAAAAGTTTGCAATCTTAGAAATCAACAAAGCTCATGGTGGCAGATACAAGTTTTCCAAAATTCTAACTTTTCACTTGAAAATTTGAATTTTATCATTGGCAAAAAAAATAACATTACTTTAAATATTTTCCTTAAACTTATAGGCTCACTTTATTCATGTTCAAGACAATGTCTGCCAAACAACTAAGTTTACATTGTCTGACAGCCATAATTTTTCATGAAAAAGCAGATAGTTCAGCTTGCAACTCAAACAATCACACAAGTGCATTTCCTTGATGTAACCATTGTGAATGGAGTGCCACATTATTAATTAAAGCTTTCCTTCCTTCCTTCCTTCCTTCCTTCCTTCCTTCCTTCCTTCCTTC
>BLBF01000002.1:96990888-97003610 GCA_015471245.1 Laticauda colubrina
TTCCTTCCTTCCTTCCTTCCTTCCTTCCTTCCTTCCTTCCTTCCTTCCTTCCTTCCTTCCTTCTTTCGTTCCTTCCTCTTTTCTTTTCTTTCTTCTGCCAGTGCTCAAAGGGTAAAAATACAATGACTACTAGTAAATGTGGTGCCACTGTCTTAATTTGTGTCAAATCACAGCAGTTTTCCCATCCCATCCCATCACTGCTTTTTCACCAGTAGTGCAAATGTCAAAACAGTAGTTCCAGCATAAAGCCTGTGATTTTTAAAAAAATGTTATTCAGCATTGGAGTATTTTAGCGCTACTTGTGATTGTTGTGAAACATTTCCATAACAGAAGTTCTTTGATGATTAATTAGTTTGGACAGTGGAATGAAAGTATTCAGACAAATGGAAGTATTCAGCCACATCTGTAGATCCATACATTTGTAAGACAAAAGTCCAATTCTTCAGATGAGTTATTAACTCAGTCTTCCTGTTTGCAGTTAAATCATTAATTGGAAGAGTTACTGTATTATTGGAAAGTGGCACTGCTGTGATTTCTTTTCCTGACTTTTCATCTAGAAGGAATTCAGTAATGTCAACCCTACAAAGCTTCATTAGGCTCTCAGCTACTGTGTGCACTTCTCTAGCCATTGCAATATGAAACTTACCCTGTCTGATACCTCGGTGTTTCTTTTTTCATTTTTGGTTTGAAAAACTGTAACAAACAGTTCCTGGCTTTTAAAGAGCTCATTATATTTACATCTGTAAAATACTGTGTTCCATTTTCTTTAAACTCAAAATGATTTTGGATTCAGAATGACATCACATATAATTGGCACCATAATACTATTTGAAAATATTCCATTGCATAAGGCACAATAAGGTAATTATTAATGTTTATTAATCCAAGGGAAATGAATCTTTCATCATATTTTCATTTATTATTCACAATTTTTCCCTGTTTCTTTGGGATAAATTCCTCCCTTCTATGAGTCAAAGAACTCTCTGATATGCCAGTTTCATAATTTTAGCATCTTTCCACATAGACAGTGCAGCTACACATTGAGAAAGTGATTCTTCTCATCTCCCATTTTTAAGCCAACAATCCATCCTTAAATGTAAGAAAAGAATATTTTACATTATTTTTAATTTAAAGAAAAACCTCTGCAGTTTTAAAGTAAAGGTTTTGGATAATTTTTTTAAAACTTTTAATATTTTTTAGATAAAACTTTATTGCAAAATGAGACATATTTACTTCTTGTGTTTTCTTGTAGGTCAAGGAAAACATCGGGATTTCAAAATAACAAATTTTGGAAAACAATGATGTATGTAACAGAGACTATAGCAGTTGTAATCAAAGGTAAGAGAAGAACTGAGAAATAATTAAATTAATTATTATCAGTGGCACAGTGGTTACAATGCAGTACTGCAGGCTACTTCAGCTGTCTACCAGCTGCCTGCAATTTGGCAGTTCAAATCCCACCAGGCTCAAGGTTGACTCAGCCTTCCATCCTTCCGAGGTGGGTAAAATGAGGACCCATTGTTGGGGTCAATATGCTGACTCTGTAAACTGCTCAGAGAGGACTGTAAAGCACTACACAGTGATATATAAATCTAAGAGCTATTGCTATTGCTAATTTCTGATAGTGGATATATTTATACCCCAAACCACTATTTGAGAGCATTCTAAAAAACACTAGTATACTCAAGCAGATATTCCATTAGTTGTCAGAGCAATTATATCATCAGACATCATGTGTGCCAAGCTGTGCAAACAGTGTAAACTTATGAAGATAAGAATGAAAAAGAGAAGCATGATTTTATTATTATTATGAAAATAATTTGGATCTTGGGGACCTCCTGAAACAGGTTCCTGGATCCCCAGGAGTCCCACAGGCCATACTTTGAGAACTGCTGCTAAAGAGCACACTGTTATGTTATGCCTTTCCTAGCAGTTACCTAGATGGAAACCTATGTGGAGAGTTCTCTCAAAGTTGCTTTTTCAAAATGTAACTGGTCTTTTTTGTTGTTGTTGTTGTTTTTGAGGAAGAAGAACAAAATGTTATGCTTCTCATTCAAGAAACTTCATCAGTTCCAATGGTGGGGAAATGGAAGGATAGGCTCTGATAGGATGCTGGGCGAGGGAAATGGAAGGATTGAATTTCATTGTAGTCATCTGGTTGTTAGCATTGTCTCTGAGACCAGATGTTACAACAAAACACAATCTTCCCATCCTTTTCCCATTCTTCTATCATAGCCTATTGTTCCATCCTCCTACTGTCAGGACTGATGAAGCTTCTTGGATGAGAAATGAAACATTTTCTTCTTCCTCCTCAAGGAAAACAACAACAGTCCAGTTGCCTTTTGAAAAAGCACTTTTGAGACCCCCATGATCTGGATGACTGAGAATTTCCAAGGTATTTATGTGGAGGGTTCCTGTCATGTGCAATGACTTGCATATGGCATAAGGGTAAGGAAACAATGTGAAAGGAAAGGAACAGATAACAGAAACCAGGCTGTTGTCTTTCCTGTGATGTGGAGAGGCAATAAATGTCAGAATGTATGTCTTTATTTATGGTACATGGTGATATTATCTGTAATTAGAGCAGTCATAGAATCTCCTTAGTAGAGGAATGTAGAGGCATTTATATAGTGTATTGGTATGTGGAAATGACTTAGTAGGCAGCAACTCAGCCTGCAGAAGGAACTGGGGTGTGCCAAATGTCTCAGAAGATATTGTCTTAAAGTTTCTTGAATATAAAGATGAGGAGAGAGAGATGTACTTCAGTGCTGCAAGATTCTCCTAATGTAACCTTACAATAAAGATAGAGCTACTACTAATAAATATGCTTCTTGTCTGTACTGTAAAAGGCTGACAGATAGGAATGATAGGAAGGTCGTCCCATAGTTTAAGCTCACAATACAATTTTCATCATTTTTTTTTTAACATTCCTGCCTGGCATTTTGGTGGGTAATCTTCCTTGATTTGAGGCTCTTTTGCATTATATTGTAGTGGAGCTCAGTGTAGCCAATACATGCCAATATGTATATCAATAAAAGATACTTCACTGCATCTAACTCCAAACAGTTTTGCTCCTTGTTTAAAGAGGAGAGTTTTTCCATAACTACTTGGTGTACTCAGCAAGATCCAAAGGTCAACAGCCAGGGTGCACCTCTGCCATTTTTGTAGGCTCACAGTCTCCATTCATGTCTTTTTCCTTCTCTGATCCAGAGCACACAACATTTGGAGATATTTGATTGGGGTTAGATGGTGGGGAAGTGTTTGAATTAAGTCAGGTATATTGTCCCTCAGAAAGAGCACATCATCTGACTTTGCACGTATGAATAACAGGTACTGGAGTGCTTGAATTGCAGCTTCTGAGTGTATTGGGCCACTATATGGAAAGGGGACTTTGGAGTGTTTTTACTCATTGTTGATTGTTGTCTGCCTTAACTTGCTCCTCATTGACTGAGATATGTCATGTCCCCTGATACACTCCCCAGAGAGTGGCCCACTACCAGGCTGCTACCCATTCAGAACCTGGCCAAGCGAGAGGTGGGCGAGAGCATGTGCATTCCACTTATGCATGTGGCAGGTATGCATGCCCATTATTTATGCAAATAGAGCTGCACACATATGCACATATGCCTGCCACTCACACAAAACCATCCCCTCTACCCCGCTGCCAAACAACTAAGCTGGAAAGGTTTAGGACCACTACCCTGATGTATTCCCATCTGTATATGAGGACTGCACATCTCTTACTGTCAGTTGACTCACTTGCAGAGTTACAGGTAGTTACTCTGTGACTTCCAGGTATGAAAAACAAAGGGGAGGAAAGTTGATTCATGTGTCCCTAGACGCTGTGAGATTTCACTCCTTGTGTATGTTTACCTGAACAAACTGCTGACCAGTATTTGCTGTAAGATATTTAAGATGCTACACCTGGTGGTGACAAGAAATTGTTTCTCAATAACTTCTCCATTCCAAAAACAAGATGATTAACAATTGTGTATGCTCCATTCATTTGCATTTGTTGCTGAAGAGTATTATTTTGAAGCAGATATGAAGAAACTTATAAACATGATCTTTCATCTGAATATATGGTTGTATAACTCAGTTTCTTAATTCCTCTCCTTGCAAATTTTAACAAAATGTTTTGCTTGTTTACTGAAGAATTCTATTCTTAAAAAAAACATGTCAGGACTTTTCAGGAGGAACAAGTGATTATTCTGCAAAATGAATTCTTCTTTGTCCTTCTTTATACAACATTTAGAAAGTAAGAAGGGGGAAAAAGCAGATATTTATTTCCTTTGCTTTTTAAAAAAAATATTATGCTCCATTTTAATCTATGCTATTACCAATTCTTCCAAGACCAGGAAAGGATACTTTGAAAATAGCTTGACATTTATGCATTTCCCTTTTGACATTATCAGGGTTAATTAAATGATAACCTCCCCAGCAATGAAAATTGTATGAGGCAATAATGTCACCTAGATCGTAATAGTAGAAGCTGTACGAGCAAATGCCTACTGCAGTGTGAAATGTGCTAGGTGTCTATTACGCAGCAATTTCTAAAAGTGAAAAAGAAAAATAGAAAACTGATCTTTTGAAAAACTTAGGCTGGAGAGCTGCCAAGCCAGAGTGTCAAGCAATATAGTTTTATTGATGTTTTCATTAAAAATCATATCAACACTGGAGAAAAAAAAAAAACTATTTCAGCAATCTGGCTTAACTCAATGCCATAATTCACATAAGGAAAATGTTTGGTGCACAGAATATTAAAATTATATGATAAAAAATGTATTATACACATATCTAATCTTCTTTGGGAAAAACAGAAGTAGTCCCACTCTCATGGATATGACTCCGTTATGATGATGATGATGATGATGATTATTATTATTATTATTATTATTATTATTATTATTATTATTATTAAACATGAAACTCAGTCAACTGAACATTTTAAAATGTATCACAAATATAATTGACTCTAATGATTGATACAGGTTGCTGCCAGCATCCTAGGTATCAACTAAATATCTTCTTAAGATGTATGATGTTCCGACTGATACAGTTTTTTGCAGTTCCACTGATGTTATTGCAGGAAGCTACAATTTCTTGATGTATTTTATAAAATACTTGGACATTGTACCAAGTTCCCTAATGACAAGGGTCAATGCATAGTTTTGATGTTCAGGTCACAATATTTTATTATTTTTTCCAGTTCTTTTTCTTCGATTCTGTTGTCTCCTGGTACAATGATATCAATAAATTGTATGCTTCGGTTTTTGACAACTGCGATATCTGGCCTATTGTGTTCCAAATAATGATCTGTCTATATTCGAAAGTCCCACAAGGTCTCCACCTTCTCATTTTGACAACTTTTTCCACTTTATGTTCCCATGGCTTTTTGCATATAGGTAAGTCATATTTTTTTACACAATGATCAGTGGATTAATTTAGCAACTCATTCATGTCAAGCTTTGTAATCAGTTTGTGCAATTTTGCTCCACTCACATATTAAATGTGAAACAGTTTCAACTTTGTCATTATAAAGTCAGCAGCTTGGATTGTCAGTGTTTTTTTGTATCATTATTATTAATGTTGTTGTTGTTAGATTTTCCTATCCCAGGTCCTTGGTAAGAACTCAATAGATAGACAAAAATCCAAATCCAGTCTGACCATCTGGCTGACTGTGAAATAATCAATAATAATAACAAATATTGACTTAGACATAAGATATTTTTCATGTGCATGCCTCACGCATGGAGAAGATATGGCCAACATTTAGTCATATCACTTCTTTGACCTTCATGCTCAATCAATCAACCTCAGCATAAGATGGAGTTGAAAGGGGCCAGATGGATGAATAACTATACAGATTTTATCAGAGATAACCAGTGAAAATTTAAGCATTACACATAATCAAGAACACATAATCTATTCTTACAATATATAGTAACAGCCCAAAACTTATTACATATCTCTACTGTCTACTTACATTCCAGGAACAGTTATAAATAAGAGTTTCTTATTTTAGCTTACAGTTTTCTGTAGGTAAATAAGAATATGCACAAATTCGTTACTTGTCCTGCCTAAACATGACTTATACTTAAGCCAATATTCACATTCAATGGTTAGAAAAATTAACTGTATCCAATACTATTTCAGTACTATGTCCAGGGCTGAAATCTGATTGAAAGGGGTAAAGGTAATAAGTTTCCTGCAGATAAGTTTCTCTTATCATAGGGCAACCATCTTCTTAACTATCTTCCTTATAAAGGAAATATTATAGATGCAGTAAAATTTGTCCAATTCTGTCTAGTTGTCTAGCAAAAGCATCTTCAGGAGAGAGTGCATCACTGCCTTTTTAAAATCAGCAGTGGCCAGTATCTGTCTCAGTGAGGCAAATATTGCAGCATGAACCCAATCACCTGTCATCTCCCAGATATCCCTCATCAATCAAGAGGGACAGGGAATCCAATATATACATAGTTGGATTAGCAGATAGAGGAGTTTTTTCCCATCATCTTAAAATTTGTAGTCTAATCCCAAGCATATCTGACCAACTTTATCTGATATTTACCCCAATAATCCTACAGATGACCATGTGACTTATCTACCCCAGCATTTTAAAAAAGGGTTCTCATATGAGTTTAATAGACACATTTGTTTTATTTTTCAGTTGCTTATACTTTGCGTATTTTTCCTAATTCTGCTAACCAACCCTTTCAGAATGTAAATCTGCACTGATGTAACAATGCATCATGTATTTTGTCTTGAAAAAGACTTGACACTTCTCTGCCTTTAGCAAATCTGTTCTTTTTCTATTTAAGTTACAGAGCTTTAAGTCGCTTGAAGTAGCTCACCATACACAGCAGTACATTGTCCTCATACTTAACAAATAAACTGATTTTCTAGTAAGTCCAGAATGATACAAAAGAATACAAAGACCATTTTAAGAACTAATACTTCTCATATGGTTCAATCATTTCAAATTTGTGAATGCAGCTTGCATATCTAAACAAAAATTCATAACCTGGCCATGACTTTGTTTAAAAAAAAAAACTATCCAAAAGGTTTTGAAATCCCTATACAATATCTTTCTGGCTGAATAGATTCATCTTTTGGAGTATGTTCTGATATTGCCCTTCTGAAACATGTACGATACACATAAAAGTACAAGTTGAGATTGCAAATTAAATGGCTACTTCAGTTGCTCATATATTCTTAAGCCCCTGTCACACTGCACCAATGGATGGAAAGAGGATGTAAAACAGAGAAAAACACTTGCCATCCATTGGTTAACGTGATGCTTCTGTTCAGTACTCACTGCCTCCGTTTTGCTTCCTCTCTATCCGTCCAGCATCCATCTATTGACGTTTCATCCGCTCAGAGGGTTGTGAGCTGCTCAAAACTTTTGAGCGGAAAATGTATCCAATGCATCCATTCTGCATCCGCTAGGCATATGGGGGACATCGGTTCTGCATCCGTTACGCATCCGCTATATCTGCTAGGCATCCGCTGTGCATCTGTGCAACTCAAATCCTCTCAGACGCAGGGAGGAAGCGGAACAGACGTGGAATGGACGAGCAGCGTTAATAGCATGCATGGAGAAAGGATGAAAGCGGATGCAGCTCGCAAACAAAGCATTTAAAATAAAAAAAAACGTTCGCAGAGGGGACCTATCTCGGATATTAAGGATGTCTAGAGGATGCCTAGAGGATGCAAAAGGACACATAGGGGAAAACCTATATTGCCTATAAAAAGGGAGAGCAACTCACCTGCATCTCATTTTCAGACCAGCAGCCCTGGTGTGCACTCCTCTGCAACCTTCATCTGGCTCTTGCTCTTCCACAGAATCCAGTCATGTCCACCATGGATCAGAACAAACTCCTTTTGGTTGCCACCATTCTTCTGCAACAGTGTGAAGCCATCTACAGGCTCTGTGAACTCTACTACGGGAAGAAAAAGAGGCAGCCAAGAAGCGTCTGGGTCCGAAGATGGATCGGGAGAAGAGTAGAGTATGGACTGTACAACAAGCTGATGGTGGAGCTCAGGAACGAAGACACTCGTGCATTCCAGAATTTCATGAGGATGCCTCCAGCCATGTTTGACGAACTTGTGCAGCGGCTGACACCCAGGTTGACCAAGCAGAGCACCAACTTCAGGCCCAGCCTGGACCCTGGGCTCAAGGTGGCACTCACTCTGTGCCATCTGGCCTCAGGGACCACCTACAGAAGCATGCAGTACAGCTGGAGGGTGCCACACAACACCATCAGCATTGTGGTCAGAGAAGTGGTGCAGGCCATCATTGAAGAATACCTGGAGGAGCTCCTCCAGTGCCCCACCACAAAAGAAGGCTGGAAGAAAGTTGCAGAACAGTGGTATCAGAAGTGGAAATTCCCCCACACCATTGGAGCCATAGATGGCAAGCACGTGGCCTGCAAAGCTCCAGCCAAGTCGGGGTCCACTTATTTCAACTACAAGGGCTTCTTCATGATCATCCTCTTCGCCATGGTCGATGCTGACTACAAGTTCATGTACATCAATGCTTTAGGCAATGGGTCATGTTCAGATGCCCAGATATACAATGCCAGTGACCTCAAGGAGGGGCTGGAACGCAACCTCATTATGGGCTTCCCTGATCCAGATCCTCTGCCCAACAACATGAAAGATGTGCCCTACTTCATCATGGGGGATGACGCCTTCTCCCTCAGAACCTACCTCATGAAGCCCTACACTTCCAGACTCCTCACCCGTGAAGAGAGGATCTTCAACTACAGGCTGTCCAGGGCAAGGCGGGTGGTGGAGAACGCCTTTGGCATCCTGGCCAACATGTTCCAGGTACTTCTCACCACCATGCAGCATCGCCCAGAGACTGTGAGGAGGATCGTGGAAGCTTGCTGCATCCTGCACAATCTCATGCGCACCCGCTACCCAGTCTTGCAGAACAGGCTCGTGGACCTCCAACAAGGCAATGTGGACATGGAGCCTGGGGAATGGAGGCAAGGGCAAAACGTGATAGAAACTGAGAATATGCAAGGCCCCAACAGAGCCTCATGTGAAGGGAAGAAGCAGCGCAACCTCCTGAGACACATGTTGCAACTCCCCAGCTGGAGCAGTGGAGTGGCAAGACAGGATGATAGATGATTAATGGATGCTTCCTTCAGCCTGTCTCATCACACGGATGAGATTGGGCCATGTATGTTGGGTGGGCCTACAATGAAAAGGGCATTTAATAAAGAGTTGTGTTTATGTTGACATGTGTGGATCAATGCTTACATTGTTGTTGATAATGAAGGGCCATAGGTGTGGCACCTGGGAGGGTGGACCATACAGTCCCACTATCCTTGCACTGGAGGTTTATCTGTCCCACAGCTATTACCCATCCCAAAAGTATCCCTGCCCTTCCCACAGCTATTAGCCATCCCAAAGGTATCTCTGCCCATCCCACTGCTATCCTTACCTATCCCAAACGTATCCCTGACCATCCCACTGTTATCCTTACCCATCCCACAAGCATGCAAAGGCTTAAACTATTTCTAAAAGTTTCCACCAAGACTTAATTAAAAAAAATAAATGAGGCAAGTGTGTGAAGCAAAGATAAACTTTATTAATCACAAGCTGTAAAAGAAAAATGACCCAAGTCAAGTGTCCAAATAAAGACTACAGGTAGCCACCCAGTCTCTGGCACTCCTCTTGGTCACTCGGAGTTGTGCCCAGTCTCAGGGGTGAAGGGTCCAGGTGCTATGGAGGTGGCTGCTGCTGGAGTGCTGGTCTGAAGCACCACTGGGGTGCCTGGCCCCGAGAGGACAACAGGTGACGGTGTGTTGAGGAAGCTCTCGGACAGCTGGCTCAGCCCCATGATGTTGAGAGCTCCTTCCTCCATGCCATGGGGTGTCAGCCCCAGTACCAAGGACAGATTTACCGAGGCCGGGCATGGCTGTGGGGTGGAGGAAGGAGCAGTGTATTGGGGCTGTCTGGTCTGCAGCTGGGTGAGGACTGGCGTTGGTGGTATCGGTGGCGTGGGTGGCATCGCTGTCATCGGTGGCATCATTGGCGTGGGTGGCATCGGTGGAACCGGTGGCAATGGTGTCGCCCAATGAACTTGTGCCTGGACTGCGAAGGGCTGCTGCCTGTGCTGCTGGACCTCCTGGTAGCCATAGCCATGGAAGTTGAGGGCCTGTGGAAAGCCTTGGAATGGGAGGGACATCACCTGGGGTGGAGGAGCAGTCCTGGACTGGGTGGGAGCAGGTGCCTCTGGGTATGGAGGGTTGTGAAGCAGCTCAGTGATCCGGTCCTTCACCACCTGGTACTGGGGTTCCGCCATGTCCGTGAGGGTCTGGTTGACATAGGTGAGGAAGGGCTTGCGGTTGGAGGATGAGGACTTGGTGTGGACCAGCTGAGAGAGGAGGTCTATGCTGCTACAGATGGTGTCCCTGATCTCCAGCAGGACAGTGTGGCTCTGCCCCTCCTGTCTGGCTCTCTGCCTTTCTGTGGAGGTGGAGCTGTGTGTGGATGCGGGTAGGGCTGTGGTGGAAGTGCCATCTCCTTTCTCCCACTGCACCAGGGAGTCCTCCACGTGCTCCACCATGGTTAAAACACCTGTTTGTGGGTTCTCCGCCATGGCACGCTCCACAGAAACCTGCCTGGAGACAGGAACTGACTCTCGGCCGGAAGAGGACTGGCTCTCAGCAGACTGCCAGAGAGAGAGGGTCATGAGAGAGGCTGCTGCTGCTGCTGCTCCTCGGTGATGGATCTCACCCTCCAGGAAGCTGCACCTGGCCATGACATAGGTCTCTCTGTCCGTCAGCTTAACCGTGGCATGGCCAGATTTCTTGAGGTGCAGCTTCCCATAGCAGGCGTCCATATGTTTCCACCAGCTGAGGAGCACCACTGATGTGTATCCCAGACTCTCCGCCTTCTCTCTCCAAGCAGCCTGCTTCCTTTTGGTGTCCCTGTACAGCCGGTGTCCCTTCCACCACAGATAGTCATTCTCTCTCAGCCACTCCAGCACCTCATCCTCATGTTCCTCCTCAATGGAGTATTGCCTCCTCTCCCGTTGTTGCATATGCCTCTTCCTCCCTTTGCCAGGACCAGATGGGCCCTCATCAGAGGGGCTTCCAGTTTGTAGGGGCTCATCCTCCACACCACCACCAGCAGCAGCAGCAGGATCATCATCATCCAGAACAGTAGCAGCAGCAGCAGCAGGATCATGATCATGATCATGATCATCATCATCATCAGCAGCAGCAGCAGCAGCAGCACCAGCTGGATCATCATCATCATCATCATCATCAGCAGCAGCAGCAGCAGCACAAGCAGGACCAGAAGCACGAGCAGGACCAGGAGCACAAGCAGGATGAGCAGGACGAGCAGGACCAGCAAGTTCAGGAGCACGAGCAGGATGAGCAGGACCAGCAGGACGAGGAGCAGCTTCATCAGAGTAAGCACCAGCAGAAGCACCACCACCAAGAGCAGCCTCAGCAGAGTAAGCACCAGCAGAAGCACCACCACCAGAACCATCATCATCAGCTCCTCCAGAAACAGGAGCAGCAGAAGCCCCAGCCGCAGAAGAGCGAGCCCGTGCTACAGAAGCCCCAGCAGAAGCAGAGTGAGGGCCAGGGGGCGGGAGGGTTGCCCTGTCCCTCTTGCCAGGGCTGGCAGCAGATGGCTGAGGCTTCCTCTTTTTCCCTATGTTTGTGGGGTTGCTGGCTGGCAGGGAGGCTGGCAGGCAGGCAGGCACCAAGGCTGGCAGGCAGCAAGGCTGGCAGGGAGGCAGGCAGCAAGGCTGGCAGGATTGCAGGCACCAAGGCAGACACCAAGGCTGGCAGGGAGGCAGGCACCAAGGTTGGCAGGATGGCAGGCAGCAAGGCAGGCAGCAAGGCTGGCAGGATGGCAGGCAGCAAGGCAGGAAGGCAAGGCACTCAATGCGTCTGGCAGCAGGTCTTTCCTCTGAATGGTGACCTGCTTCCGAGCTGCTTCCCTTTATATCTGTGAGGCTGATGCAATAAATCCCCCCCACATGCGCAATTAACACCAGGCTTCTGCTAGGCTTCCATTGTGCATCCGCTAGGCTTCCGCTCTGCATCCGCTTCATCTGTTGTGCATCCGCTGTGCATCTGCTTCATCCGCTCGGCATCCGCTCTGCATCCGCTGTATCTGTTCCGCGTCCACTTTGCTGAGGTCCCCCGGAAGCCTAGCGGATGTGCCATCTGCTCCCATCCACTTCCATCCGCTAGGCTTCCGCTCTGCATCTGTTTTCCATCCGCCCTGTGTCCTCCCCCCATCCATTCCTTTTTGTGTTATCCGCTCTGGTTATGCAAATTTTTGCCCCTTTTGAGAGCAGATAACAACAGATGGAACATTTTTCTCGTTCGCTGTGTCCTTTTTACAAATGTCTTGCATCCATTGGGCAGTGTGACAGGCCCTGTAGCTTCTACCCAAAATACATCACAAAAAAGCATTGCCTGCAGCTATGGCCTTATAGAACAACATTAGCATTATATATCATGTGATCATTAAAGGATTTCAAACAGGATTTTTTCCATTACAATACCCACTTGAAAGCCAGGCTGATACTGAGGAATAAATGACAGGGAAAGGGAAGGGAAGGGAAGGGAAAGGAAGGGAAGGGAAGGGAAGGCAAAGGAAGGAAAGGAAAGGAAAGGCAAGGAAAGGCAAGGCAAGGAAAGGAAAGGAAAGGAAAGGAAAGGAAAGGAAAGGAAAGGAAA
>BLBF01000002.1:97017280-97036062 GCA_015471245.1 Laticauda colubrina
TTCTTTCTTTCTTTCTTTCTTTCTTTCTTTCTTTCTTTCTTTCTTTCTTTCCTTCCTTCCTTCCTTCCTTCCTTCCTTCCTTCCTTCCTTCCTTCTCTTTATTATATATTTCCAATATTCTTTGAGTGGATTTGATCAATTAAGCAGCTATACACATTTCGTTGATCAATCTTTAATTTGGTTATAGAAGAATGTAACATAAAATATAGGAGGAATAAATGGTTGTAAAAATGAATTAGTGGGGGGGAGGAAACCCACAGAAATGTGTGTCTAGAGAGAAATGGAGCAATAAAATAGATCTAAATGAAGGTTATTTAATTATGTGCAATGGAGTTGATGAATACATATCAGAAAGTTTTATTGTGAAGAAAACATATTTAAGGCCAAAATTGATGTCTTTTTAAATTGGGGGCATGTTACATTTTAAAGGGAGAAAAAATATATGAAATTATATAATTTCATAAACAATGAAAGGATCAATAGCAAGCTGATAAACCCTGAAAAAAGGAAGGTATTTGAAAAGGAACAATGCTGTAAGCGCTTAAGCCAGATTATAAAAATTTGTGTACTGATCATCGAGAAATTGACATATCAATGCCTACACTACCTGGAATCAACTGAAACAATGGCACATCCTTCTTCAGTGGCCATTATTCAAATTGGCATACAATCTTTATGATGTTTTTTTAACAATAACTCAGAGCAAATCAAAATCCAAAGTACATTTGAATAGGCCACCTCTTATCTGCTCCAAACGTTTCCCTCTCAGAAAAGGATCATTATGTTATATAAATAACCATTATATAAAGTTTGATTTGAAATTATTTCATCTTATCTGAGTTAGATGAAATTTTTTTCTGTCCCAATCTGATGAACTTTTTTTTTTTGTTCCATTGATCGCTGTAACAGCATCCCAATCTTTCTAATTACTACTCATCAAAATGATGTACTTGTGTAAGATATGAACTCTTTTGGGAGGAGGTCCATTTTGCTCCTGTTCTTTACTTAATGTGAATAACTCTGTCTTTGCATTTGTATTCTGCCCCTTTCTACTGTTTTCATAAAGGCCATCCTTCCCATAAAAAAAGGATTATAAATAATGCAGAAAATAATGATCCAAGCTAGCATTTGTTTAAAAAAAACCAAAAGCATAAAAGTAAAGGTCATTTTCAAATTTTATGTTGAAGGACAAAGGCAATAAGTAAAAATTTAAGGCACTTTTGTTTAGTAGAATAAACTTTCCTAGTCCTATGAGACTTCACAGCCCCCTTTCTTAAAGTTAAGTTTAAATGTGCCATACAGTACAAAATATCACCTCATAGACAGTTAAGAATTGCAGATACTTATCCCAGAGTGTGTTTGTATTTTAAAATGTTGGATTATGTTATATACATTGGATTAAGATTGTGGAGATAATTCTCTGGGACTATCAGCTAGCCTTGTCCTCCCTTGTCATGTTCCTCTCACTTGCTATTTAATTTTCCTAAAAGTGGAAAAGAGAGAATGATTTGAAATAAAGATCACCTAAGGATTTAAATCATGCAGGAAATCTCCATGCATAGATAAAATTTTGTAGATGGTGAGAGATTTTATACCTCATAAATTAATAAGAAATGATTGGAGTTAGTAAACTGCTAACTTCTGGACATCAAATGCAAAAATAACAGTGGCTAACTCAGGCAAAGTCTTCTTAGAAGATAATATAATAACAATACCACTAAAACCTATATACCACTTCATAGTATTTTGCACGCATTCAAAGTAGTTTACAGAGTCCGCATATTGACCCAAACAATCTGGGTCCTCATTTTACCAACTTCAGAATGATGAAAGGCTGAGTCAACTTTGAGCTGGTGAGAATCAAACTCCTAAGCAGTGGACAGAGTCAACCTGCAATATTGTATTCTAACCACTGTTAAGTGGAATGTTCACTTACAGGTTTAATCTTTATTCTAAAAACAGAATTCAGAGAAATAAATGTTATCATTTATGTTATTCACTTGGGCACCCAATAGCAAGAACTGGGGTAGTTGAATGGATAAGAGTTTAGATGAACTGAGTGTATTCTTAAAACAGCAAAGGTAATATTCAGTAGGACTAACAACTCTTTAGTTAACCCATAGAACATTTTATATAAAGGATGAACTAAGGCATAATAAGAGGTATGGTCAGTGGTGGGATTCAGCCAGTTTGCACCAGTTTGGAAGAATTGGTTGTTAACTTTCTGAGCATTTTGGTGAACTGGTTGTTGCAAGAAATCATTAGGACAGAGAACCAGCTGCTAAATTATTTGAATCCTACTACTGGGCATGGTAGTACAATATATTTTGGTGAGAGAATGAAAAGTTACTCCAAATAAAGAGATAGAAGGGTATATTAAAGAGTATATTAAAAAGAGAGAGAACTGGAATGGCAATTCGAACTAAAATGCAAGTCACAAAAGGTAGGTAGACTTGATTGAAAAGTAGGCAGTGGTAGTAAGGATAATAGAATTGCTCTCATTGTCTCATTTGAATGGATAGCAAAATGCAAAACTTTTATGTTCTTAAACTGTTGTTATTCAATTGCTAAGTAATGTCCAACTCTTCATGATCTCATGAATCACAAAATGCAGACTCACTGCCCCCTCCCCCATTCCCTGAGTGTGCCCAAATCCATCTCCACTGTTTTGATGACACTATCTAGCCATCTCAACCTCTTACCATCCCCTTCACCTTTTGTCTCAGTTTTTCCCAATACCAAAAGGGACGCGATGGCTCAGTGGCTAAGACCCTGAGTTTGTCAATCAGAAAGGTCATCAGTTCAGCATTTCAAATCCCTAGTGCCATGTAATGGAGTGAGCTCCCGTTACTTGTCCCAGCTTCTGCCAACCTAGCAATTTGAAAGTACATAAAAAATGCAAGTAGAAAAATAGTGACCCCTTTGGTAGGAAGGTAACAGCATTCCGTACACCTTTGGCATTTAGTCATGCTGGCCACATGACCACGGAGACATCTTTGGACAGCTCTGGCTCTTCAGCTTTTTAACAGAGATGAGGACTGCCCCCTAGAGACAGAAACAGCTAGCACATATGTGCAAGGAGAACTTTTACCTTTACCTTTTTTTCCCCAACATCAGGATCTTTTCCAGTGAGTGCTCCCTTCTCATTTGGTGGCCAAAATATTTGCGCTTCAGCTTCAATATCTGTCCTTCCAAATGACAGTTGGGATGGATTTCCTTTAGGATAGACTGATTTGATCTCCTTGCAGTCCAAGAGACTTTCAAACTTTATGAGCCAGGACTAAAATATTCATGTAGTAAAAGCAAAATAGGGTTAATTTATAATATTGATGAGTTATTATTTAGTCCAATTTCTTGAGTAGAAAATGATAAAAAAGAACTGCAATGAGAAAGCCAACTAAGGGTAGAAAGATAGAGAATATTGGAAGGAAAAGAACTTTTGAGGAGAGTAGCGTAAGGTGAACACTTAGTTGAAAATTGTAAAACCTCCTTAATATCTTAATTTAAGCAAGTAATTTTCTCTTAAGATGAAAAAAGAGAAAAGAATATTTAAAGTTTTCAGAAACTTTTTATAATGGATAAGTGTAAAGTTTTGGAAATTCTGAATGTAGATCCTTAATTATTTAAAAAACAATAATATGTTTGATAGTCTTACTGATGATGTTAATGCCATTTGTTCTGTAGGTCTCTGAATGGCCAATTAAATGACTTGACCTGATTGATAATTTAGAGAATAAATGGGAAAAATGGTGTGGCATATTCCAAAATTCCCATGTTTTCATAGGACTGGAATTGCGTGCACAGACATTCACCAAACCAAACCAACTTTTCTACATTACATGTCCAATTATTTTCTTCCTGAGTTGTATTCATGAATGTTGATGTCATTATTGCCAAACAAATCAGCATTTATAGACATGAACCAGTGTTATACATCTTGAAATAAATATAGTCCTTTTGAAACAAACTGAAGAAGAATTCTATCTAGGTGCATGAGACCTATTACTATATTTACGATAATTCTCCTCATTCCTGAGATAAAAGGAGAAAAATCTTAAATGTAGCCATCAGCTTTCATAATGTGGTCTACTCTTGATTTTATTTATTTGTAGTAGACCCAATTTATGCAGCAAAAAATTCTATTTTGAACCCAGTTTCAAACCAGCTCACAAAAGCCATCTAAATAGTGTATCCTTCTCTCTTTCAGGTTCATTTCTCTCTGACCTGTCTAATACAGCTAAAGATGTCTTCGAAATACCTTTCCTTGGCTTTTGTTATGGGGTGCATAAATGGTATTCAGTCTTCGTTTGTTACAATTCTCTCCTTCCTTCTCTTTTTTTTTTTGGTTACAATTCTATATGTTAGTTAGATTTCAAATGTAATTGGTTGATATTGTAATGCTTTCCTTGGGATGCATTTTAGTAATTTGGATTACTTAATGAAAGTATTGGTAAATATGGGTGTGAGAGAAATAAATTTAAGACACAGAGAATCCTCCTTATTTGTGAAAGGAATGTGTTCCTTTTGCTTATGGAAAAAAATAAAATAAAACAATAATAAATATTTTAAATAAAATACTCATACTATTGTTGTTGGTTCATTAAAGTACATATAAATATTATGAAATGTATGGGTAAAGTTTATTGCTCCATTTCAACTTACCCATAGAGTATACTGATTCTTCTTCTTTTCTGAGGCATTTGGAATATATACATGTAAAGGATGGAACCACTTGTTAGAACTGAAAATTAAGCAGGCAGATAACTTATTCACAGCCGAATTAGAAATCAATTCCAAAAAGTATAGATAGGAAAGTTTTAGCTGTATGCATTATCATTTTAAAAATAATGTTCCTTAACAGCTGATAGAAGATAATGATTCCATTAAATGCCCATGTTTTCCAAACCAAATCCGCAAAATGGATTACTATCTGTTTTCATGTTAAAACTATTTTTTGTCTTTTAATGACCCTGTAATTCCTTGCATTGGGGTGGAGTTATAGCAATTGAATGGAGCTGAACATTTACTGGCCAGATGCCTTTTCTATCCAGAGATCACAGCAGGAAATACAATAAAATTATTATAAAATATCAATTTCTTATAAGAAGAAACAAATTTAAATTTTCTATGTAATAAGGTCCAAACCTGTCTAATCTTTTTCAGTATGAGAGAAATAAGGAAATTCTTATTATAATTAATACAAAGCACTTCGATTTGTAGAGGACTTCATAAGAGCTTTCAAGCTGAGCACTCAATGATACATATTCAATATTGCTTCTGTTCCAATATATAATTGAGAATATTGTACGGTGTCATATTTATGATGGCTTCACAAGTCATTTCGTCTTGGTCTTTCAAGTCAACACTGTACTCGGAGTATTTTATCCATTTATTTAGTGATCTAGGTTTGGGAGGGAGGAAGGATCTACACCAGATAATATAATGATGAAATGTCGGTGAATAAAAACCAAGCTGATAGACTGAAAGAATCTAAATGTAGTGTCCAAGAACAACTGGCAATCCTAAATGAAATACTTTCTTCCATGTGTACAGAAAAGTTAACTTAAGTCCTTCAGAGGTTCATAACTGGCCAGTGAGAAGTATCCATATTTTATAGTTACATTCATCCATAATTAGGTATCTTAGGCATAGTATTTATGAACACTTATGAGAGGTAGTGGTCCACTGGACTAAATAGGATGTACTTGTTTGACATATGCATAACTTGATGGAGGATTCCTGAGATATTGGTGTAAACCTACAGCTTGCCAATATTATTAAGTTCATGAGCCACCATAACACTCTCATATTCTGTTAGGGTATTAAACAGGGTGAGATGTTAAGTGTAAGGAGGTGAACTTTGTGGATTCCTCATCATGCTGACCCCACTTGTGGTACTGACTTGGAGCACTATGAGGTGAGGATCTTCTGTCTGTGGAATTGTGGAGGGAAGTTGTATGAGTCAGAGACTGTTGGTGTCTCAAGGGCTTGCAGCAATTCAAGTATCCTGATGGGAATGGGAGGTATGGTGAAAGAAGGAAGTAGAGTGCTCTCAGAGAGTGTGGTCTCAGTATCTTGTGTTGGTTTTGCATTCCAACCCCTTAACTCAACTGCAATGCCTCGTCAACACATGTTAGGAAGTATTGGCTGCTAAACACCAAATCATTCTGTAACAAAGCCACTTACATTTAGGACTTGATCATGGATGAGAAGCAGGATATAAAATACATTACTGAGACCTAACTGCGTCCAGAAGGGTGATTGAATCCATTTTCACAAATAGTCCCAACTGTATTTCAGGTGTTATATCAGCCAAGAATCCAGGGCATGGATTGTACCTAATGACTTTCAAGGGTATTGTGCCTAATGACTTTTAAGGGTATTGCTCCACAAGTTATTGGTTGTAAGACTCTGTTTATTAAGTTGGAATAGGAAATATTCTAGGAAATATTCATATTGTTCAGATTTTTGACCCAATCTTCCAAATGCATAGTAACTTCCCAGCCTGACTGGGTTGTCAATGAAATTTCCCAGGCTTTTGGTCCTGGACCACTTCTTGGTGAATGTAGTATGAGGTTGTGCAGTTAATAGACACCATGACAGCTGTGTCCTATCCCAAGTTTTCTGAGCCCAGTATGGAGCAGGAGTTAGATAACTGATTACTTCTTTCTTCTTCCCTTTTCTTCCCTCTGGAATTGGGGAAATTCTTTGTGGCCCCTCTATCATGGTGAAATCACACCCTGATAACCATAAGATTTTTCACTGCTGTCTTCCATCTCAGGGAAACAGAACCTATTCAATCAATCTGTCTCCAGCAACAAATTGATCCAGAAAGGTTCAAAGGGGAGTTCGGGATTGTTCCTGATGGTCTTACTAGGTATTGGTGGTCATTACATTGAATAAAAGAGTGCAGAGGTCCAACCAACACAAACCGAACCAGAAATACAAACACTGCTAAATAAAAGAAGAAACCAACAATACTCACCGGAGAATGAAGGCAGCCGAAGGGTACCAGAGGAAGACGACCCACTCGAAACCTTGCCTGGAAGGAACAGTCAAGCCAGCTCAACCAGCCCGGGAACAGAGAACCCAACAACTCAATCGAACCCAGTAGACCGGGTGGGAGTTGCGGCAGAAGCCCTGACTCACCTTTCCAGGCGGCTCCATGGAGAAGAGCAGGAGCAACGAAGATTCCATCTGAACTGGCTGAAGACCACGCAGCAACTGAACTGCACAGGTCAAGTAGGCAAGTAAAAAGCCCTGCCTACCTACGCGACTACGTCACGTAGGATGGACCATACCAAGAGGGGAGGGGTGTTCCATATTAACATTCTTGTAATACCCGAACCTGATTGGCTGAAATGGACTGCACTGTGATTGGCCGAAATGCATGACAATGATTGGTCAGTAAGGAATCTCCCGTGGTTGGACAAGCCAATCACGGGAGATTCAGAAAGCTGTCATTGGGTGAGAGCCGCCAGAAAGCTCTGTAAGAAAAACTGCCGCGGCTTGCAGGTCCAGCACAGATCTATACCTTTGAATAAAGAGCTGAAGTTACGCTGGTCTCCAGTCTCCTGTTTTCCCGCGCTTCTGCAATTTCAGCATATTTTAGATTGTCTAATGCAGTGGGGAGTATGATTTTAAAATATAGCAGAGACCAAAGCAGTTGTGTTTGACTGAGAAAATGCATATATAAATGGTAAAAAAAGAGAGAAAAGTAGGCAAATTTCTGGGCTTGGATACAATAGTTAATAAATATAAGTAAGTAAATAGACAATTTATTTTTGAAATAGGTAGAAAGATAATGGGTAAAAAGGGTTGCTGAAAGAATACAGGTTTGTTGAAATCAATGAAAATGGATGCCTTTAAGATTGTGAATCTGAGTATTGTGCATATAAAGATAAGCCGAATGCAATTTGAATGGGATACTTAAAATGTTTGTGTGACAAAGCAAAAAGACTATAACATGAAAGAAATCTGGATGAATGTACTTTGAACAGAAAGTATACATTGCATTTGGTCATATGAAGATAATGAATTAGTCACAAAGCAATTAAATGTAAAAGACATTAACATTTCATGCAAACTGGAGGATTTCATGCAAACTGGAGGACTCACCAAAAAGATGTAAAATAGAGTAAATATATTGCAAGTAGTTAAAATGTATAACTTTTGGAGATGGAATAAATAGGTGCAAATATAGGAAGAGGTCAAGGCTGCCTTAAACAAAGCAAGCCAGTAACAAAAGGGGAGAGGGTTTTTGCTAAGGAAAAAAAAACAGAGAAATGAAATTTAGAAGCAAGTACAGTATAAAAGTGAATTTACTATGATTACACAGAAAAAAAGGATAGGGCAGAAGTCCAGTCTGACAAATAGTGACATGAAAACAAAAAGAGGAGCAAGTAAGCAGAGAAATCAAAACCAGAAGAAGAGATAGAGCAGTAAAGAGAAGAAAACTGCTCACTTTTAGTTCTTGCACAGCTAATAGTTGATTTTTATATGGAGTTTATTCATTATGCTTGGCGTCTTTAGTAGATACTGTGCCTTTAAGGCAGCTCAATGTGGAATGAGTGGAGAAGTTTAAAACAGCTAGGACAGGAGTTCATGTGCATAAGAGGTTGAGGGAGGAATGAGACTGAGAGAGTGGGGGTGGGGAAGGATGAATTTCTGTTCTCAACACAATCCTTTTTATGGACAAAATTGGACTCATTCCATTGAATTTAATAGCCATTAAAATTATCTCCATATCTATGCAATATTGTTTTATACCTGTGTAGTTGTCTAAATGTTGTAGGAAATAAAACTGGCAGTGTTCACAAGTAAGGATTCTGCTTGGGTTTCCCAGAAATTGAAGAGTAGGGAGGGGGGAGGGGGAGAGAGAATAGAATAATTGTTCAACACAACTTACTTTAGAGGAAAGTGCACAAAATTTGGAGAGGAGGCTCCAAATGATAGTAAATCATGGGGATCTTAGCTATATATCTTTACCGATGTTACAAATAATTGATGGAAAAGTGAAACAACTGAGAAGTCACAGACAACTGAGAAAGTGGAGTTAATGAGTTCCACAAAACAAGTGAGAGAAGTTTAAAACCACCACAGTTTTTAAGAACAAACATATGGAGAGGTATAATTAGTGTTATTTTGTTATTAAATAAGTTATTATTTTCTTATTTCCTTTTCTTATGTCTTCCATGTCTTTGACTTAATATTTGTATTCCCTTTTGGCACTTGCAAATGTTGGTCATCCAAAAATGATGGGTATGTATATTTTCCCACAAGGGAGCTGGGCAGTTTTAAAAAATTAATAAGTATATTAAATATGGCAAGTCCTTCTTCAATTGCCATTCATTCAGTAACCATTCAAAAATTATGAAGGCAGTGAACAAAGGGGTTTATGACCCATGCCTGAAGTTACAGCTCTTGCAATCCCTCTGCAGCCATGTGATTGTGATATGGGTGCTTAGCAACCAGTCATACTTATGACTGGTTGTCAACTGCCCTGTCTTCTTGTTATTTTCATCTGCAGTTTTGCCTGCCATCATTCCCAGGAAATCAGTGGGGAAGCTAACAGGAAAGATCCAAAACCTGCCAAGAGGACACCCTCATAATTTCTGCAGCTGGTTGAAAAACGTGGAAAAAAAAAGATTTTTTTTTCTGTCTCTAATTCCAAGCAGGATTTTAGCATGGAGCATTTGTAGTCACTTCCCAGAAACCGGAGGTAGTCCTCTTGTCTCTGGGTGTTGACTGCAAAGGGTCTACAAAAACTCATCTACAACAGCTCACCACAGCCAACTCGCCATGGCCAATTCACTGCAGGGCAACTCATCATGGGATGAGAGTTACACTGATATCAAATAAATCATAATGCTGTAAAGCACTATGAAACAGTATATAAGTCTAAATGCTATTGTCAGGGGTGGGATTCTACTGGTTTGGATTGGTTCAGGCAAACTGGTAGTTTTGGTGAGGATTTGGCCCTGCCCATCCACCCCTGCTCTTTCCTGTGCTTTATTTCCTGGTTTTTTAGCATAGCTGATTCGTGTGCCAGAGCAGTTTGCCACAAATCAGCTGTTTTGCTCACCAGGGATGCAGCAGAAGGTAAGTAATTGAGTTGAAAATGGGCTTTTTGAAATGTAGAGCACATGTGCAAAGTGTGTGTGCACCCGCAAAGTAAACGCTCACCAAATTGGTTGTTACATCAGTTGAATGGCACCACTGGCTATTATTATTGATATTGCTAATCCTCATTTTATATTTAGCGCTACATACAGTCCAAATCAAGAAATCGTATTAAATTTATCCTGCTGAGTTTCCCCAATATGGAACTTTCCATGGTGCATAGGATAAAGACAAAAGTTATTTATATGCTATTTTGTTATGCTAAGTGTTGAATAGTTTATTTCTTTTTTGAAATACTCTAATACACCCTGAACTATTCTAATACATCCTGCAGACACTCTGCAGAGAAACTGAGGGAATTAAAATTATTTTATATTGACACAAGAATGATTATTTGTAAGCTTAGGGAAGAAGTACTGCAGACAGTAAAATAAAACAACTGTTATTTGACCTTTTAGTGGGAGGAGTGAGAACATGAAAGATATAAACCAGTGCAATTCTTTTTCTACCCAATAGAGTTGGGGGAGCTGGCTACCCCAAATCTTGAGTCCAGTTCTGATCTATTTTATTTGCTAAATGAATTTTCAAAGTATGTGAACATGAACAGTTATAACAGGCAAATAGAGACATGAACTTACAAAACGAAAGGAAGTTTGCTGGTATTTCACCTGTGATCAGAGGACAGTAAAAGGCCACAAGTTTGACATTTCTTCATTCAGAGTATAATCAATTCTTCCCAGGGGTGTTTCAAAACTGAATCCTCTTTGAGTCTTTCCGGCTGCTCTTTCAATCTTCTCTCTGAAACATGGTCCTTAGGATAAAAAGACACTCTGATAAAGTACAGCACAATTCTTCCCAAAGCTAATGTGGAGGGTGTGGGTTGAACTGTTTGTGTACTGTAATGGTACCTGTAAGTGGGCATTCACAAAGCTTACAAGGCTCAGTTTAGTTTGGTCATCATTCTTCAGCCTTATTGTTTTGCTCAAGGCAAAATCTTACATAAACTTTCAAGTGAACAGCAATTGGAATATGGCTCTATAAAAAAGTAGTTTGCCTAAAATACTTGTAGGATACACATCTGATAGCAAGAAAAATAATTGATAGGAGGCTTTTCCCCCCTTTGTATTATCATAACTTTAATATGGGAATGGAAAAAAAAGGAAAGATCAGTGGCACTTTCATTTCCATGTGTTATAACAATGACAGAAGCAAAATGCCAACAGATCAGAGACTTGAGAGGTGGCTGAATTGGGTAAGCTAAGACTAAAAATGTAGAAGAATAAAAAGAAAAAGAATCCTGCTGGCAGAGAGTCAGTCACTTGTGACACTTGGTTTCCCAGAATGACTGACCCTGTGATGTCCCAGGAAATCCATAAGTAATAAAGTAAGAAGGTAGGTAGATTGGTTTACTTATGTACTTATTTCCTTCTGTGCCTTCATACTCCCAATGGAGTCCTGGCAGTTTATAGAGCTCATTCCTACTGTATTTCCCCAACCAAGAGAAGCGATCCAAGGCATTTTTGCTTCCTGATGGTGCTGGTAAAATAGGATTTAATATGTCACATTTGTCTTAAAACATACACAGCTATAGATTTAGATATTATTTTTAATATGGCTGAAAGGCAACATTGTATTTGCACAAGCTGGCTTCTAGTACCATGACTGCTGTCTTTATAGGAAAGAGGAATGGAGTAGTGTAACAACAGGCTATGATGTAAACAATTTATTTAATGTACATGTTCATGATATCATGAAGGATATCTCAAGTGTGAAATATAACAGGGAGGTTGTTTCAATATCTCCATCTGCAAGTGCTTTGGTTTCTTGTTTAAGTTAGCAGTTTTCCCACAATACTGAGATGGAATTTGAAATAGTTCTTCTAACAGGCACTTCTTTCCCTCCCTGCATATTTCATATGAATGTCTAAAAAAATTGGGTGTTTTCAGGATTCAAGCTCTTGAAAATATCTCTAAGGCAGTCAGTAATGTGGGATGGTAGAATTCATCTGTTTGAATATTCATGTTAGTACCAAACACCTGCATAGCTCTCTTAGCAAACCCCCAAATTATTGCTGTCATAATCTCTTTTTGAGATGTAGTGTATTGGACCATAATGGATTCTGTTTACCAAAAGAACATTTCAGATAGAAATGTATTGGGAAATAGAATTATAAAGTAAAGCAAACCAATTCGCTGTTCACAGAATTATGTCTTCTCTGTAAATCTAGTATTATTTTATTGGATAAAATAAAACATTGACGAGACCAGATGTCTAGAGTTCTCTAATTACATGTAGATCCTTTATTCCCACTGCACTTCCCAGTGAAATGAAATTATTTTTTTAGCCCAACAGTATTTTGTATAAGAGAATATAATATTTCTTTTAGGATGACAAATTAAAATAGAAAATATATTCAATTATAATGGGGTAAAGGGACATTTTATCTTGTTTTGTGGACATGCAAAAGAGCTAGAAAATTTTGGCTGCAAGTATATTAATTCAGAAGATGTTAAATATTAAAGTGCAATATAAACTTGAATCTTTTGTTTAATGGGTTAATGGACAAGCAACTAGGAAAAAGTGATGGGACTTTGTTCTAATAGCATGACAACTGTAATGAGAATGGTAACAATACCCACAATGGAGGAATGTTTTGTGAAGAAGATGGAACTTATGTAGTTCTATCTAACTCAATTATCTTTTTTGATTAGAGAAAAAAACAATATCTGCATTTAAACTTGTAAACCCCTTACAGAGAAGAATAATGAGCTATCTTTTGTAATCATAGGTTAAGAAAGAACTTTATAATGGACCTTACATATGGCTCAAAGGAAATTGGGAGTTTCTTCTTTCTCTTTCCTTCAGCACTTTTCCTCTATTCTTTCCTTCAGCACTTTTTTTTCTTTTTTTTCTCTCTTTTTTTTTTTATTAGTTTGTGTTAGTTTTATGCTCTTTGTAAAAATTTCAGTAAAATATTTTTTTTTTTCAAAAAAGAAATTTATGGGGATTTTTGACTGGCTTCAACCTATTCTGGGGCCTCCTTCGAAATATGAAAATTCTTTCTGAGGATTTATATTAAAGAAAATGGACTTTTTCACACTTAATAAGATATCATTTATTTATTTATCATATTTATATCACCACCTATATTAAAGAAAGTTACTCTGAGCCACATATAGCAATCCAATAAAACAATAAATATTAGCCAAAGGACATTAGTTTATAAAAACATTGATGATTTTTTTTCAATATAATATTCACTAAACAAGATTTATTTTTAAAGTTTAAAAATATAGTGCAGTACAAAACTAAAACATATAATTTGATTCCTTCACATGGATCAGGAGATGGCCAGAACCCAACTGCACTGCTGGAAATTATTGGCTGGATTTTAATTTGTAATATAAAACAAATGTATAAAAATAAAACTCCTTTCATGGCAAGAACCATAGCAGCCATGACCTACAGTTCTATATCCTCTGGTTCCAAGTGGTAGACCTACAATGTAAATAGTATGCAATGTTAATAAAGCTAAAGGAAGTATATATAATCCAAGCCTGATGATGTTTGTTTTAGCAATGTAACATTGGATAGGTAAAAGATGAGAGTAAATCTCTATAACCTCTACATAAGGTAGATATGAGCAAAAATAAGATTTGAGTCTTTTTTGTAGGTTCGCTTCTCAGATTCATTGCTTAAGCCCATGTCACACTGGCCAACGGATGCAAAAAGGACACAGCGGACGAGCAAAATGTTCCATCCATTGTTATCCACTCTCAAAAGGGGCAAAAATTTGCATAACCGGAGTGGATAACACGGACACGGGGAGAATGCAGGGCGGATGCAAAGTGGATGCGGAACAGAAGCCTAGCAGATGGAAGCGGATGGGAGTGGGTGGCACATCCGCAGGGCTTCCGGGGGGCCTCAGTGAAGCGGACGCGGAACGGAAAGAGCGGATGCAGAGCGGACGCCGAACGGATGAAGCGGATGCACAGCGGAAGCCTAGCAGATGCACAGCGGAAGCCTAATGGATGCCTGGCATTCACTGCACATGCGGGGAAGATGCATTGCGTCAGCCCCATGGATATAATGGAAGCAGCTCGGAAGCAGGTCGCCATTCAGAGGAAAGACCTGCTGCCGGACACATCGACTGCCTTGCCTGCCCTGCCTGCATGTCTGCCTGCCAGCCTTGCTGCAAGCCTTGCTACCAGCCTTGCTGCCAGCCTTGCTGCCAGGCTCCCTGTCAGCCTTGCTGCCAGCCAGTCTGCCTGCCAGCCAGTCTGCCTGCCAGCCTTGCTGCCTACCTTCCTGCAAGCCTTGGTTCATGTCTGCCTGCCAGCCTTGCTGCCTGCCTGCCTGCCAGCCTGCCTGTCAGCCTTCCTGCCAGCCTTGGTGCCTGCTTCCCTGCCAGCCTTGGTGCCAGTCTCCCTGCCAGCCTTCCTGCCAGCCTTGGTTCCTGCCAGCCTCCCTGCCAGCCAGAAACCCCACAACCATGAGGAAGCACAGCAAGCCTCAGCCATCTGCTGCCAGCCCTGGCAAGAGGGACAGGACTACCATCCCGCCCCCTGGCCTTCACTCTGGTTCTGCTGGGGCTTCTGCAGCATGGGCTCACTCTTCTGGGGCTGGCGCTTCTGCTGCTTCTGCTTCTGGAGGAGCTGATGACAAGCACTCCAGCATCAGCCACCTCCACAGCACCTGCACCCTTCACCCCTGAGACTGACCGACCAAGAGGAGTGCCAGAGACTCATTTTTGTCTTATAGCTTGTTGTTCATAAAGTCTATTTATGATTCACACACTTGTTTCATTTCTTTTTTTTCATAAAGTCTTGCTGGAAACTTTTAGAAATGGTTTAAGCCTTTGCATGCTTGTGGGATGGGTAAGGATAGCTTTGGGATGGGTTAGGATACCTGTGGAATGGGTATAGCTGTGGGATAGATAAACCTCCAGTGCAAGCATAGTGGGACTGTATAGTCCACCCTCCCAGGTGCCACACGTACAGCCCTTTATTATCAATAATAATGTAATAATTATCCACACATGTGAACATAAACACAACTCTTTATTAAACGCCCTGTTCATTGTAGGCCACCCAACATACATGGCCCAATCTCATCAGTGTGATGAGACAGGCTGAAGGAAGCATCCATTAAGCATCTACCATCCTGTCTTACCACTCCACTGCTCCAGCTGGGGAGTTGCACCAGTGTCTCAGGAGGTTGCGCTGCTTCTTCGCTTCATGTGAGGCTCTGTTGGGGCCTTGCACATCCTCAGTGTCGATCAGGTTTTGCCCTTGCCTCAATTCCCCAGGCTCCATGTCCCCATTGGCTTGTTGGAGGTCCACGAGCCTGTTCTGCAAGACTGGGTAGCGGGTGCGCATGAGATTGTGCAGGATGCAGCAAGCTTCCATGATTCTCCTCACGGTCTCTGGGCAATGCTGCATGGTGGTGAGAAGTACCTGGAACCTGTTGGCCAGGATGCCAAAGGCGTTCTCCACCACCCGCCTTGCCCTGGACAGCCTGTAGTTGAAAATCCTCTCTTCACGGGTGGGGAGTCTGGAGGTGTAGGGCTTCATGAGGTAGGTTGTGAGGGAGAAGTCGTCATCCCCCACGATGAAGTAGGGCACATCTTGTGTGTCGTTGGGCAGGGGTTCTGGATCTGGGAAGCCCACGATGAGGTTGCATTTCAGCCCCTCCTTGAGGTGACTGGCGTTGTATACCTGGGCATCTGAAGAGGAGCCGTTGCCTGAAGCATCGATGTACATGAACTTGTAGTCAGCATCAACCATGGCGAAGAGGATGATTCTGAAGAAGCCCTTGGAGTTGAAATAAGTGGACCCCGAGTTGGCTGGAGATTTGCAGGCCACGTGCTTGCTGTCTATGGCTCCAACAGTGTGTGGTAAATTCCACTTCTGATACCACTGCTCTGCAACTTTCTTCCATCCTTCTTCGGTGGAGGGGTACTGGAGGAGGTCCTCCTTGTATTCTTCAATGATGGCCTGCACCACTTCTTTGACCACAATGCTGATGGTATTGGATGGCACCCTCCTGCCGTACTGCATGCTCCTGTAGGAGGTCCCTGAGGCCAGGTGGCGCAGAGTGAGCGCCACCTTGAGCCCAGGTTCCAGGCTGGGCCGGAAGCTGGTGTTTGCCTTGGTCAACCTGGGTGTCAGCCGCTGCACAACTTCATCAAACATGGCTGGAGGCATCCTCACGAATTTCTGGAACTCCCAAGTGTCTTCGCTCCTGAGCTCCACCATCAGCTTGTTGTACAGTCCGTCCTCTGCTCTTCTGGCGAACCATCTTCAGACCCAGACTCTTTTTGGGTGGCTCCTTTTCTTCTCGCAGTAGTGTTCACAGAGTCTGCAGATGGCTTCACACGATGGTGGCTGCCGAAAGGACTTTGTTACAATCCATGGTGGACATGACTGGATGCTGTGGAAGAGGCAGAGGCAGATGAAGGCTACAGAGGTCTGCTCCGCTGGGCTGCTGTTCTGAAAGTGCGATGCAGGAGAGTTGCTCCCCCTTTTTATCGGCAGAATAGGTTTTCCGCTAGGCATCCTGTAGGCATCCTGTAGGCATCCTCTAGACATCCTTAATATCCGAGATTGGTCCCCTCTGTGAACGTTTTTTCTGTTTTAAACACTTTGTTTCCATTCTGCATCAGCTAGGCATCCATTCTGCGTCCATTCCACTTCCTCCCTACGTCCGGGCGAATTGAGTTGCGCGGATGCGCAACGGATGCCTAGCAGATATAGCAGATGCGTAACGGATGCATAGCGGATGCGTAGCGGATGCATAGCGGATGCGTAGCGGATGCAGAATGGACGAACTGGATACATTTTCCGCAGAAAAGTTTTAGGCAGCCCAAAACTTTTGGAGCGGATGAAACGTCCATAAACGGATGCTGGACGGATAGAGAGGAAGCAAAACAGAGGCAGTGAGTACAGAACGGATACATCGCGTTAACCAATGGATGGCAAGGTTTTTTGTCCATTTTACATCCTCTTTGCATCCGTTGGTTCAGTGTGACATGGGCTTTAATTACTCTTTTTAATGTTCTCAAGACCCAGAGCAACGATAATTCAGAGAAAAAGCTGCAAAGTTTGAAGCTTCTCCAATATACTCTTGCAGGTAAATTTATCAAACAGAATTAACAGGTCCAAATCTAATGGAACAAAAATGAGCTTCTACCCAACAGTTGATGGAAAGGAAACAAGCCCTCACCTCTACTGACACTGAAATCCACCTCCTGGCAGAGTGCCCATTAGGAATAGCCTCCTAAATAACCTCATTTTTCTCATCGATGGCATACTTATACACTTTCTTCATGCTAATCTTAGTTTAAAGGAAAGAAATGTTGCACTTAGTCCATTAGTTCCAATTCATCACAGTCATGGTGTCAGTGACGAAACAGGACATAATTCCTTGGGGGGCATTCTAAATGGAAGAATATCTCTTCTTTCACACTTGGCTCCTTGAAAGATATTGCTGATAGAGATACAGGTCCAAATAATTCACTTCCATCTCGAGGTGTGAGATTTCTTGATCACATTGGATATTGTTCCTGATTTGTCTTCATAATGAATAGTTGGGAGTAAGCAATACTGCAGAAACTTCATTTGTTTTTGAGGATGTAGAACTTCCTGTTTCATCTGCTGCATGCAAAGTTATTTCCATGAATTAGACTGATATAGTTTCTTAACTGATGACATTTTTAAAAAAATGTATGTATTATGAATATACGGTCTTTGGACTTTCATTTTTCAAAAAAGTATGAGAATAGCAGGATTTTCTACAGTAAAATAAGGTGAGTAAAGTAAAATTGTCTATGCAATTTGTTAAAAGCACCAACAACAATATGGAGGTGGATTGGAGACAGCAAACTCTTCCCTGCTTTTCTCCTTGGGAATCAATCTACCTAGAAATCAACAAGCAAGACTGTGCTCTCTAAAATGTGACAATATAGAGAAACTAATTTGGAAACTACTCCAAGAACTGCTCCCAAATTGGAAGGAATGTTCCCATTTTTATTTAATTCTGGGTCCAATACTCAAATACTTTCAGGTTTTCTGTATTTAAATTTGCTTTTTATTGGAATCTGTGTCTGTTAACTTGGGGATCCCCAGCTTCCAGGCTGTGACCCACTAATGGGCCAAAGCCTGCTTGTGACTGAGCCATACAAGTACCATGTGAGCTCCATTTATGCAAGCAGTGGGCATACACACTCACTCACAAAGCTCCATTTGTGCAAGTAGTATGTGTGCCTGCTGCTCATGCAAATGGAGCTGTGCATAGAAATGTCTCCTCTTCCCCCTCCTCCTCTGGGTTGCCAAGAAGGAAAGAGTGAATACCATTGTGTTAATCTCATTCAGGATACATTCTAAACAACCAAATTTACTTTCTATTATATGTTGGCATCAAAGTAAAGATATGATCATAAAGGTGCAAGATCACCATAACTGTTCTTAGGACAGCTTCCAATTAAGGTAGTCTTGGAGAAAGAATAGCTAGCAGGTTCTTTGCTCAATCAGTATGCCTTGGTGAGTTAACCAACAACAAAGAATAGAATAGAATAGAATAGAATAGAATAGAATAGAATAGAATAAAATAGAATAGAGTAGAGTAGAGTAGAGTAGAGTAGAGTAGAGTAGAGTAGAGTA
>BLBF01000002.1:97044738-97059588 GCA_015471245.1 Laticauda colubrina
CTCTCTCTCTCTCTCTCTCTCTCTCTCTCTCTCTCTCTCTCTCTCTCACACACACACACACACACACGTGTGTGTGTATATAATTTAGAAGTACTTATCAACTTTTAAAGGTACTGTTGCTTACTAGATGATTCTATCAAAAAGCATCCTCTTGATACAAGGTGTTTTTTAAAAAAAAATGGAATATTTTTTTCTGTTTAACTTTCTGATTGGTTCAGTCAGACAAATCAATTCATGCAGTAAACTGTGTGGGCAAGACATTCATATGAGAACTACCAGTTGGCTTCCAAAAATTGATTGAGTGTTGATATAATTTATGCATATTGGGTTGTCAATTGTTTATGAGAGAAACAATAAATCAAATCGTTATTTATTATGTGCCACACCACATAGATTATTCAACTCAGATTTTCATTTTATCCCAAGCTACCTATGAAGCATAGAGATAGAGTTAAGGATGAATGAATCGGTTTATTTTTGGAATATGTCAGTTTAAGAAGTACTCAGTCATAAATCTGGGCCTTTCAATTTCCACACTAAGTTTTTTTTTTTTTTTAATTTTAAAACTACTCTAAATTATATTATTTTCACATGTAACCTCCCTAGACAAATGGGATGCAGTTCTCCTTAATGAAAGATTTTGCACACATTATTCTATGGTGTACACAGAATAATACACATAGTTGTACACAATTTTTGATCAGGAAATGAATCAAAACAAGGGAAAATATTAGGTTAAGGGCTAACATTGTAGTATCATATAGTTGCAAAAATTTTGTAAAAAATGACAAAACCTTTGTGGGAACATCAATTGTCTATTTGTATACACTCTGATAACATAAACACACAAAAAAATCATGACTCTCATGTAGTTGTAAGGATCAATATAACTAGCCACATTTGCTTTTGGCTACAAATATAGTCTTGTTTCTTTAAACCGGGGTGGGATTCTACCAGTTCTCACCTATTCAGTAGAACCTGTTCTTCACTTTCTAAGCAGTTTGGAGAACCGATTCTTGGAAGTCATCTCTGTTTGTTTTGTTTTTTTCACTTTACAGGGCTAATCCTGTTCAAAAGGCAGGAAGGAAGCATTCTAGCGTTGTTACTAGCATAATCTTTATTGCCCTACTTACAGAAACTACCTCTCCATTAACTTTTATCATATTCTTGGGAGTACACCTAGGCTTCCTGTCTTCAGAGGTTGTTTTTTTTTTTGCTATTTCTTTCTTAAAGTGGAAGGGTTGTTTTAAGCTTTTTACACTGCTGTTGGGAAGAAATACTCCTCTGTTGGAGTTCTTCCAGCCAGGATCAGAAATAATTGAATAATGAAGCAGAGCTGCCAGAAGGAAGCTTTTAATGACAAGGAACCAAGATGAGTGACATTCAGCAAGGCTTCTTGGCTAGCTAGAAAGATTGACATGCAAACATGAGTTTACATACCCTTTCTGAGTTTTGGTCTAAAACTGGTTTTTGGTGAAGTTTAATTCTTTGCTTGGTGACATTTAATCCTGTGCTTATTGATGGGATAATTTTCCCTATTCAGCTTTGTTTGGAAGGAAAAGGTTAATCTCTGTTCCTGAAAAGAAACTGGGTTGAGAAATCTGGCTAGTTCCTGTGTCTATTTGTTCTGGTATTTGGTTTAACAAGCAATAGCTACTATTGTAATTTAATTATTTGTATTGTGTTTGAATTTTTTCCTGCCTCATGGTTTCTTTTTCTGTCTGGGAAAGGGATCTTTCTTCACTGCTTTAGTAGTTCCTAACACTGTCCTTTTAGGATGTACTTCCAAATGGCAGGATGCAAGCGTGGCACTGATTTTTTTACTGCCTTTCTGGGGGGCATGTGATCTTTCCTTAAATCTGGATAGTTTCCTTAGAATCTCTTTAAGTGGTTCAAATGAATCTAAGGATTGTTTCTCCTGGGTGTGCTCTTTCTCTCCAGAAAGAGCTTAAATGATCTCTCTGCTAAAAAGTTTCACTTTATGAGTAAGAGTTAGCTGCTGATAGTTATCACTGCATTTTAACTATTTTAATTCCTCAATGTGCTCTGGCACCCTGCTTGATTTGTATCTCCAGCTTGCAGGTATTTTTAATCGAATGATTGGTATTTAAGGATTTGCTTTTTGCAAGCAAAGAAGCTTTTTGTATTTTTATACAGGTAATCAACAATGACAGCAATAACAGTTCATTTAGCGACTATTCAAAGTTACAATTGCATTGAAAAAAGTTACTTATGACTGTTTTTTCACACTTACAACCATTGCAGCATGCCCATGGTCATGAGATGCCAGGCGAGGTGAAGTGCCCCTTGATATGAGTGATGTCAAGTTGGCCATGCCCACCCAGTCACATGATCACCAAGCCATGCTCACCAAGCCACATCCACAGCACTGGTTGTTAAAAATTTGAATCCCATCCCTGCTTTAATCTATATGACACAACAGAATAACAGAATTTCAGAGTTGGAAGGAACCTTGGAGGTCTTCTAGTCCAACTCCCTGCTCAAGCAGGAAGCCCTATACCATTTCAGATAAACGGCTGTCCAATCTCTTCTTAAAAACATCCAGTGTTGGAGCTTTCACAACTTTTGGAGGCAAGTTGTTCCACTGATTCATTGTTTTAACTGTCAGGAAATTTCTCCTTTGTTCAAGGTTGCTTCTTTCCAGTGGTGGGATTCAATTTTTTTTACTACTGGTTCTGTGGGCATGGCTTGATGGGCGTGGAAGGGAAAGGATACTGTAAAATCTCCAGTCAGAGGTAGTATTTGCCGGTTCTCCAAACTACTCAAAATTTCCACTACTGGTTCTCCAGAACTGGTCAGAACCTGCTGAATACCATCTCTGCTTCCAACTCCAATTATATGAAGTTGGCTGTTGTTTATTTACACAAATGGAAAACACATGTCCTCAAAGAAGAGGAGGGAAGCAATTGACATAGATTGAGGTGCATAAAAACCAAAGTACTGACTAGTGTGGGAACTGGTAACTGCCATCTGGACAGAACCTGCTCAATACCATCTTTGCTTCTCTCCTTGATTAGTTTCTTTCCATTGCTTCTTGTCCTGTCTTCAGATGCTTTGGAGAATAGGCTGACTCCCTCTTCTTTGTGGCAACACCTTAAATATTGAAACACTGCTATTATGTAAGCCCTAGTCCTTCTTTTTCATAAAACTAGACATACCATAATTCCAGTAACTCTTCTTTATATGTTTTAGCCTCCAGTTCCACTTTTCTTCTTTAGTTATTTTTAATATATCTATGCATTAAGGAAAAAAAATAACATTATGAAAATTATTAACATGTGATCATGTGAAGAAACTAAATAATCCCACCATAGATATTCATTTAGGGCAAAAGAATTAAGTGTTTACTGCAATGTTATAATGCAAACATTAGTCAGGTGCATACTTTTGTGTGATGATGCAATTTGAGTACCTAACCACAAGTTTGCATCTTAGTATCACAAAGTATATTTCCTTATTTTGGTGTCATCATGGTTAAGAAATTATACCTTTAAATGTTCTTATATATTGTGCAATGGACAGGCTTAATGATAAAATTTAAAGAACATTAGAAAAGGTGGCAGAGAGGAGATGTAGTACACTTCTGGCAATCCTGATCCCAATGTATCTATATTTTAATTCCAGCCATAATCTTTCTGACCTTCATAGGAAAGTCTGTATATGCATATTTTGCATATTCAGCTGATATGAATTTATAATTGTTCCCACAGCTATGAATAATCAGGATTTCAAACTAAAACTTTCCCCTCTCAATGAAGAAAGGTGAGAACTGAAATAGGTTGGATTGAGAATTTGGCTGGGCAGGGAGTGTATATTATTATATTTTAAGCCATCATACATTATTTGAACTTCCAAGACAAAATGATACTGATGCTGTGTGTGTGAGTGTGTGTGTGCATGTGTGTGTGTGTGTGAGAGAGAGAGAGAGAGAGAGAGGGAGAGGGAGGGAGAGGAGACTGGGAGAGAAAGGGAGAGATTACGGAATAAGGAATGTGGAGTATGGAATAAATGAAAGTTTGTTGCTTCTTTTTTCTCATTTTCTGCCCAAATGTCTAGTGCAAGCCTCCTTAGTTAATGAAATATTAACAATATTATGAATTGTGCTAATTTTGTTAACTGTAGATGCTATCACTTAAGCATACCTAATTTTTCAGAGGCTCTCTCCCCCATTTTGTTTCAAATGTCAGTTGCTCCTTTGCCTTTCATTAATAAGCTATCTACAAGGAGTATCACATAGTATTGTTGTAATCTTTCTTGCTCTTTCCTTTAAAAAAAAAAACACTTTTTGAACAAATAATGCATGTGGTAACAAAAGTGCCTTTTGTTTCTTCAGGCTATTTTTTTTTTTTAACACAAAACAATATTCTTGTTTGCACTTTAAACAGCTGAAGTCATACCAGAGCCTCCACTGTGTACATTTCCTACATTCATTACTGTCCTAGCAATGAGATTTCTGTAACCATCAGTCACTTTGTCACTAAATCCAGCAAAAGCCTTCAGAGACCTTTGGCTCAGTTAATAAATTGTGTTGGGATACTGAACAGTGCCCAATGTCCATGAAACTGCATTCTATTGCTGATGTCAAATGAACTTTTTTGGCTGCAAATGAGCCTTCAACGGAAAATGATCCATATGCATTTCAAAATGAACTATTCATATGCAGTGTGTATGTATGTGTATATATGGTATATGTATATGGTATGCATATATAGTGTATGTATATAGTGTGTGTGTGTATGTGTGTATATACCATCCTGTAATATCTATATATTCCACATCTTCATCTAGCTATAAGATTCCCAAATAGGTAAGATTATCCAGAATTTATTTCTTGGTTTCCTAAGCTGCAGCCATTGTTTAGTGTTTGTTGGGGAACAAGAAAATATTATAATCATTAAATACCCATGGTAAAATAATTATCATCCATAACTAACAACCAATAATCTTCTCAAAATAAAAATCAACACCCCTCTGGTGTCTATCAGCAAATTAAAAAATGTCAGTAGATGAGATGTTTTTAAAATGCTTCTGGAAGGGAATAAATTTTCAGGACTAATCTAACTTCTGAAAGTCTGTTCCATAAGATAGGGATCATTATGGAGATAGACTCCTCTTATCCCCTCCCCTTTAGTTTTAAAAATTATTTATTCATTTGATTAAGTTATATTGTTGCCCTAATCACAGAATGCAAGCTAACATTGTGTGAGCAGCTAACATGAGATTAAAATCAAGAAGTAAATTGCTAAAAAGTCAAGCCAGGGAAGAATGGATATAAAATCTATTCCCCAAAAATCAGAAAGCTGAAGACAGGATGACAATTTTCCAACATTTTCAGATCTAACAATGGCTTTCTGAAGAGAGGGATGGAACACTCTCTCCATAGCTCTCTACACTACTGGACAAACCAATTATATCTACCCAATCAGTCAGTTTTTAATTAAATCTTCAGAACATTTCTGCCTAATACTCAGTGTGTCTAAAACCAATAACCGTAATCATTCACTTGCTCCTCAAACCTCACTTTATGCTTTGTTTCAGCAGGGCAACTAGAAGTTTAATACTCTCTTCTTACCAAACAGGAAAGAAACTGGGAATTCAACCCTTTCCTCCATCTCACATTTAGATGATATATAAATTTTGGAACCCCAAATAAATAATTATTTGAGTCCCAGCCATGAGATTCTGCCTGTCCATCCATCCATCCATCCATCCATCCATCCATCCATCCATCCATCCACATCCATTTATTCATCTAATCTCTTTCTCTGTGTGTATCTATCTAGTAGTGGAGTATCTGCAAATAATTTTTGCTGAGATGTTTTCTTAGTTGGCTCAAGTATACAGTGACAATTCTACTGGAAGGGACAGGTACAAATAAACCGAAATACATACATCCAAATGGACATCATAAAAAAAATTCAAAGCAAACTGTGCAGGCAAGCAGCCCGACTTTAAGGCCCTGTCACACTGGCCGACGGATGCAAAACGTTTGTAAAAAGGACACAGCGGACGAAAAAAATGTTCCATCCGTTGTTATCTGCTCTCAAAAGGGGCAAAAATTTGCATAACCAGAGCAGACAACACGGAAAGGAATGGACGGGGGGAGGACGTAGGGCGGATGGAAAGCGGATGCTCCACAGAAGCCTAGCGGAGGGAAGCGGATGAGAGCGGATGGCACATCCTCAAGGCTTCCGGGGAAGCTCAGCAAAGTGGACGCGGAACGGAAAGAGCGGATGCAGAGCGGACGCCAAGCGGATGAAGGGAATGCAGAGCAGAAGCCGAGCAGATGCCTAGCAGAAGCCTAGCAGATGCCCAGCGGATGCCCAGCGGATGCCTAGCATTCACTGCGCATGCGGGGAGGATGCATTGTGTCAGCCCCATGGATATAAAGGGAAGCAGCTCCCAAGCAGGTCACCATTCAGAGGAAAGACCTACTTCCAGACAGAGCTTGCCTGCCAGCCAGCCAGCCAGCCAGCAACCCAACAACCATGGGGAATAAAAGGAAGCCTCTGCCATCTGCTGCCAGCCCTGGCAAGAAGGACAGGGCCACCATCCCACCCCCTGGCCCTTACTCTGCTTCTGCTGCGGCTTCTGCTGCTCGGGCTGACTCTGCTGGTGCTGGTGCTTCTGCTGATGCTGCTCCTGGTGCTGGGGCTTCTGCTAGTACTTACTCTGCTGGCACTGCTCCTGGTGCTGTTGCTTCTGCTAGTGCTTACTCTGCTGGTGCTGCTCCTGGTCCTGGTGGTCCTGCTGGTGCTCCTGATCCTGCTGGTGCTCCTGTTCCTGTTGGTGCTCCTGGTCCTGCTGGTCCTTGTTAGGGATAACATTGTTCACCCTAACTGGTTTAGGTGAAATACTAACTATAAATCATAGTTAGTGTATGCAGCTTTAAATGTAAAATGGCAATTGTGGGTGTGGTTATGAAAACCATATAAAAGTAGCAAGGCTACAGCTTGCTCTCTCTCTCTCTGGCTTTGATGATCCCTGATTACTGCTTGGAAGCAAGACTGCATTGCTCGAACGGGAGAGACAACAACGGACTGATTTATGTGAACTGATAATAGGATATTCTACATGGACTTTGCTAACTGAATATCCCTGAATGGACTGATTACATGGTAAATGAATATTGGACTGTTTTTGACTATGCTATAAACTTATATTGGAATAAAATATATTCTTGATAGCACAAGCGTATCTGTTATTTTTACTGTATGTTAATAAACATACAAGCTTAGCTCACTCATTTATCTGTGTGCCTATCTGACTAACGCTGCACATTCTGTTTAGCTTGTCTACCTAACCCTGGTTGGGGAACCCAGGCTTAACAGTCCTGCTGGTGCTTCTGGTGCTGCTCGTGCTGCTCGTGCTGCTGGTCCTGCTGGTCCTGCTGGTCCTGCTTTTGCTGCTACTGTTGCTGCTGCTGCTGCTGCTGCTGGTGGTGGTGGTGGTGGTGTGGAGGAGCAGCCCCTACAACCTCGAAGCCCCTCTGATGAGGGCCCATATGGCCCTGCCAAAGGGAGGAAGAGGCAGAAGCATGAACGAGAGAGGAGGCAATACAACATAGAAGAGGAACATGAGGAGAAGGTGCTGCAGTGGCTGAGGGAGAACGAGTATCTTTGGCGGAAGGGACACAGGCTCTATCGAGACACCAAAAGGAAGCAGGCTGCTTGGAGACAGACACTTCAGAGGTGCTCCTCGGCTGGTGGAAGCACATGCACACCTGGTATGGGAAGCTGCACCTCAAGAAATCTGGCCAGGCCGCGGTCAAACTGACGGACAGAGAGACTTACGTCATGGCCAAGTGCAGCTTCCTGGAGGGTGAGATCTGCCACTGAGGTGCAGCCCCTCCCACAACCCTCTGTCTCAGGTAGCCTGCTGAGAGCCAGTCCTCTTCTGGCCAAGAGTCAGCTCCTGTGTCCAGGCAGGTATCTGTGGAGCGTACCATGATGGAGACCCCCCCAACAGCTGTACTTCCCGTGGCGGAGCACGTGGAGGACACCCTGATGCTGTGGGAGAAAGGAGATGGGACTTGCACCACAGCCTAACCCGCATCCACCCCCAGCTCCACCTCCACAGAAAGGCAGAGAGGCAAACTGGAGGGACAAAGCCACACTGTCCTGCAGGAGATAAGAGAGACCATCAGGAGCAGCGTAGATCTCCTCTCTCAGCTGGTACATACCGATGGCCCATCCTCCAACCAAAAGCCCTTCCTCACCTATGTCAACCAGACCCTCATGAACATGTCGGAACCCCAGTATCAGGTGGTGAAGGACAGGATCACCGATCTTCTTCACAACCCTCCAGACCAAGATGAACCTGCTCCCACCCAGTCCAGGCCTGCTTCTCCACTCCAGGTGATGTCATTGCCCTTCCAAGGCTTTCCACAGGCCCTACCCTACCAAGGCTACAGCTACCAGGAGATCCAGCAGCACAGGCAGCCCTTCCCAGTCCAGGCACAGGTTCATCGGATGCCACCAGTGCCACTGCTACCACCGATGCTACCCACGCCAATGATGCCACCCATGCCATAGATGCCACCGGCGCCAGTCCTCACCCAGCTGCAGACCAGACAGCCCCACTACACTGCTCCTTCCTCCACCCCACAGCCAAGCCCGGCCTCAGTACATCTGTCATCGGTATTGGGACTGACACCCCATGTCATGGAGGAAGGGGCTCTCAACAGCATGGGGAGGAGCCAGCTGTCTGAGAGCTTCCTCAACACACTGTCCCCTTTTGTCCTCTCGGAGCCAGGCACCCCAGTGGCGCTTCAGACCAGCACTCCAGCAGCAGCCACCTCCACAGCACCTGGACCCTTCACCCCTGAGACTGGACATGCCTCTGAGGGACCAAGAAGAGTGCCAGAGACTGGGTGGCTACCTGTTGACTTTATTTTTGCTTTGGAAACTTCACTTGGGTCATTTTTCTTTTACAGCTTCTTATTAATAAAGATTATCTTTGCTTCACACACTTGCTTCATTTATTTTATTGAATAAAGTCTTGGTGGAAACTTCAGAAATAGTTTAAGCCTTTGCATGCTTGTGGGATGGGTTAAGATAGCAGTGGGACAGGCAGGGATACCTTTGAGATGGGTAATAGCTGTGGGATGGGCAGAGAAAGCTTTGGGATGGGAAATAGCTGTGAGATGGGCCGGGATACCTTTGGGATGGGTAATAGCTGTGGGATAGATAAACCTCCAGTGCAAGCATAGTGGGATTGTATGGTCCACCCTCCCAGGTGCCACACTAATGGCCCTTTATTATCAATAACAATGGAATCATTCATCCACACTTATCAACATAAACACAACTCTTTATTTATGCCCTATTCATTGTAGGCCCACCCAACATACAAGGACCAATCTCATCAGTGTGATGAGGCAGGCTGAAGGAAGCATCCATTAATCATCTATCATCCTGTCTTGCCACTCCACTGCTCCAGCTGGGGAGTTGCACCAGTGTCTCAGGAGGTTGCGCTGCTTCTTTCCTTCACGTGAAGCTCTGTTGGGGCCTTGCACATCCACAGTGTCTATCAATTTTCGCCCTTGCCTCCATTCCCAAGGCTCCATGTCCCTATTGCCTTGTTGGAGGTCCACAAGCCTGTTCTGCAAGACTGGGTAGCTGGTGCGCATGAGATTGTGCAGGATGCAGCAAGCTTCCATGATCCTCCTCACGATCCCTGGGCGATGCTGCATGGTGGTGAGAAGTACCTGGAACCTGTTGGCCAGGATGCCAAAGGCCTTCTCCACCACCCGCCTTGCCCTGACAGCCTGTAGTTGAAGATCCTCTCTTCACGGATGAGGAGTTTGGAAGTGTAGGGCTTCAGGAGGTAGGTTCTAAGGGAGAAGGCGTTATCCCCCATTATGAAGTAGGGCACATCTTGTGTGTCATTGGGCAGGGGGTCTGGATCTGGGAAGCCCATGATGAGGTTGCGTTCCAGCCCCTCCTTGAGGTGATTGGCATTGTGTACCTGGGCATCTGAAGCTGACCCGTTGCCTGAAGCATCGATGTACATGAACTTCTAGTCAGCATCGACCATGGTGAAGAGGATGATGCTGAAGAAGCCCTTGTAGTTGAAATAAGTGGACACCGACTTGGCTGGAGCTTTGCAGGCCACATGTTTGCCATCTATGGCTCCAACGGTATGGGGGAAGTTCCACCTCTGATACCACTGCTCTGCAACTTTCTTCCAGCCTTCTTCAGTGGAGGGGCACTGGAGGAGCTCCTCCAGGTATTCTTCGATGATGGCCTGCACCACTTCTCTGACCACAATGCTGATGGTGTTGTGTGGCACCCTCCAGCCATACTGCATGCTCCTGTAGGTGGTCCCTGAGGCCAGGTGGTGCAGAGTCAGTGCCACCTTGAGCCCAGGTTCCAGGCTGGACCTGAAGTTGGTGCTCTGCTTGGTCAACCTGGGTGTCAGCCGCTCCACAACTTCATCAAACATGGCTGGAGGCATCCTCATGAAGTTCTGGAATGCACGAGGGTCTTCGTTCCTCAGCTCCACCATCAGCTTGTTGTACAGTCCGTACTCTGCTCTTCTCCCGATCCATCTTCGGACCCAGACACTATTTGGACGCCTTCTTTTCTTCCCGTAGAACAGTTGAAAGAGCCTGTAGATGGCTTCACACTGTTGCAGAAAGATGGTGCCTTCCAAAAGGACTGTGTTATGATCCACGGTGGACATCAATGGATGCTGTGGAAGAGCAAGAGCCAGATGAAGGCTGCAGAGGTCTGCATCACAGGGCTGCTGGACTGAAAGTGAGATCCAGGTGAGTTCCTCCCCCTTTTTATAGGCAATATAGGTTTTCCACTTTGTGTCCCTTTGCATCCTCTAGACATCCTTAATATTCGAGATAGGTCCCCTCTGCGAACATTTTTTCCGTTTTAAATGCTTTCTTTGCAAGCTGCATCTGCTTTCATCCTTTCTCCATCCGTGCTACTTATGCTTTGTGTCCGTTCTGCATCCGTTTTGCTTCCTCCCTGTGTCCGTTTTCTGCTGGAGCGGATTTGAGTTGCGCGGATGTGCAGCGGATGCCTTGCGGATATAGCGGATGTGTAACTTATGACAACGGATGTAGAACGGATGTTCCCTGTATGCGTTGCAGATGCAGAACGGACGCGTTGGATACATTTTCCACTCAAAAAGTTTTGAGCAGTTCAAAACTTTTTGAGCAGATGGAACCTCAGTAGACGGATGCTGGACGGATAGAGAGGATGGAAAACGGACGCAGTGAGTACAGAACGGATGAATTGCGTTAACCAATGGATGGCAAATGTTTCTCTCCATTTTGCATCCTCTTTCCATCCGTTGGTGGAGTGTGACATGGGCTTAAAGTATTAAAGTAGACTTTACCTTTGAAAAGCTTTGCATAGTAGCTTCAAACATTGTCTGAAAATGCTTAGCTGTGGTTCCAGGTGAAAGTGGATTAACGTCATACATTTGAACAGTGGTGGGATTCATTTTTTTTTTTTTACTACTGGTTCTGTGAGTGTGGCAGGGGAAGGATAGTGTACAATGTCAAGTCAGAGATGGTATTTGCTAGTTCTCCAAACCACTCAAAATTTCTGCTATCGATTCTCCAGAACTGGTCAGAACCTGCTGAATACCACTTCTGCATCTGTTGCATGCTATGTGAAATTTACCCAAACCCAAAATTGGTTTAATGCTTCAAGGAAAGTACATTGCTTATGCAATGTACTTTGGAAAGCACATTTTTAAATGCTTTTCTCTCTCTCTCTTTAGCTCTGTGCGCATGTATGTGTGTTTTCATATAATCACTATTTCTCTCTTAATACCTGGACTATGTTGTTTGTTAGTTGCCTTTCTGGATTTTTAGATTACTGCTTACATTTCTTTCTTACCTACCGTATATACTCGCATATAAGCCGATCTCACAAATAAGCCGACCCTTAAAAAACTGCCCCAAAATGAGGAATTTTGCAAAAACTCGCATATAAGCCGACCCCCAAATACCATGGTGTGTTGTTTGGGCTAATAACAAAAGAGTATCAATATGCAATGCACTGATGAAGGTTCATTATCAAAGCATTTGTGTAGGAAACAATATTAAGTTAATTACCCGGTATGTAAAGAATCTGATGTTATATTATGGTAATATATGCACTTATCGTAGCAAAAGCTTGCAGAAGACCATAAATGAGAATAAAAGCCATTATTGTTGTGTTTTATTTTTATTTATTTTCACAAATTAAACTGTCTCAGAATCCTTCAAATTCATACTCACCATCACCCTCGTTCCCAGATTCCCCAAAGAGATGTTTCCTGTCCTCCAATGTATATTTGACATTATCTTCATCCCACATTTCTTCATCTTGATCTTCATTTTCATTTTCTGCCACTTCATCACTGTCTTCATTTTGAGTTTCATTGCTATCCTCCTGCCATACAACATCATCTTCAGTGCCATCTAATTTGTTGCTAATGCAACATTTTAAAAAGGATTTCTGTACCATTTCTTGTAAAATCATATCCCATGCAGTCTTCACCCAAGACACAACTGTGGGCAAAGGAGGGCGTTTGAAGTTTCCTTTGGCTGTTAGTTCAGCCTTGCCGTCTGCCATCCACTGTGTCCACAGGTTTCGCATGTGTGTCTTGAAGGGTCTGTTCAGGCTGACATCTAGGGGTTGTAGCATTCCAGTCAACCCTCCTGGTATGATTGCCTGAGTGGTGTTTGCCTCCTTTAGACTCCTTTTTACCTTTTCAGTTCGGTGAGCTTTGAATTGGTCCCAGACTAGCATGGAGTGTTTCTTGAGAAGACCCCATTTCTGCGCACCCACATTTAATTTATCCATTTGATTATGCCTTCTTCATCCATCCATCCTTTTGGATGCTGATGGATGACCACACCACTGGGAAATTTGTCCTTTGGAGGGGTTTTTCGTTACCATCGGGGGTAGCTTCACACCATCTGCAGTGCAACTCAGCACCAATGTAAAATGGGTTTTTTGGTGCCTGTTGTCTTAATAAGAACTGTTTTTTCACCCTTTTGTTTCAATGTTTTAGTGCTTGGCATGTCAAAGCACATTGGGGTCTCGTCCATATTGCCAATCCTGCTGAGAGGAAAATCACCAGTCTTTCGTTTATTTATCATGAAACGTTGGAAGTTCATCACCTTTTACTCAAATTCTGATGGCAGCTTTTGGGCTATTTTTGTTCTTTGTCTTAGTGATATCCCATTTCTCTTCAAAAACCTTGTACACCAGCCTGGGGAAGCAGTGACGGTTGAGGTACCTTGGTATTTTCCAGATTTGGCCATCTGCAATGCTTGTAAGCGCACAGCCATCTAGACACATTGTAGCCATTCTGCCTTTGAGCCTCAAACCACTCAAGAATGTGCTTTCCCATTTCAGGGAATTGCCCAGCTTTGGGCCCTCTTTTTGTACGTTTTGAACTGGGGGTGCAATCCAATGTACTATCCTTTCTCCATCTTCTAATATTGCTCTCATCCACTTCAAAGGTTCTTGCTGCTTCAAGGTTGCTTGTTTCCTCTGCAGCCTTCACTATTTTAGTTTAAAAGAAGCAGCATAAGACATTCTTTTTCTTTTAACATCAGACATGGGTATATTTTAATGAATTTTACTACGGAACTTTACTAAATGCAGAGAAACTGGACACAAAGTTGCATGTGACAATCACAAACACTAAAGGGCCTGTCACATAGGCTGACGGATGCAAAAAGTATGTAAAAAGGAAACAGCGGACGAGAATATTTTCCATCCATTGTTATCTGCTCTCAAAAGTGCCCCAAATTTGCATAAACAGAGCGGACAACAACAGAAAGGAACGGACGGGGAGAGGATGTAGCCAGGATGTAAAGCAGATGCTCCATGGAAGCCTAGCGGATGGTAGTGGATGGAAGCAGATGGCAAATGCGCAGGGCTTCCGGGGGAGAACAACGAAGCAGACACGCAGCGGAAGGAGCGGATGCAGAGCGGATGCCGAGTGGATGACGCGGATGCAGAGCGGATGCCTAGCGGATGCCTAGCAGATGCCTAGCGGATGCAAAGCATTCACTGCGCATGCGGGGAGGATGCATTGCATCAGCCCCGTGGATATAAAAGGATGCAGCTTGCAAGCAGGTCACCAGAGGAAAGACCTGCTGCCAGACAGATCTCCAGCCAACAACCATGGGGAAGAAACGGAAGCCTCTGCCATCTGCTGCCAGCCCTGGCAAGAAGGACAGGGCCACCATCCCACCCCCTGGCCCTTACTCTGCTTCTGCTGCGGCTTCTGCTGCTCGGGCTGACTCTGCTGGTGCTGGTGCTTCTGCTGATGCTGCTCCTGGTGCTGGGGCTTCTGCTGGTGCTTACTCTGCTGGCGCTGCTCCTGGTGCTGGTGCTTCTGCTGGTGCTTACTGTGCTGGTGCTTCTGCTGGTGCTTACTCTGCTGGCGCTGCTCCTGGTGCTGGTGCTTCTGCTGGTGCTTACCCTGCTGGCGCTGCTCCTGGTGCTGGTGCTTCTGCTGGTGCTTACCCTGCTGGCGCTGTTCCTAGTGCTGGTGCTTCTGCTGGTGTTTACTCTGCTGGCGCTGCTCCTGGACCTGCTGGTGCTCCTGGTCCTGCTGGTCCTGCAGGTGCTGCTGGTCCTGCTGGTGCACCTGGTCCTCCTGGTGCTTACTCTGCTGCTGATGATCCTGGTCCTGCTGGTTCTGCTGGTCTTGCTGGTGCTGCTGGTGCTGCTGGTGCTGCTGGTGCTGCTGGTGCTGCTGGTCCTGCCTGTGCTGCTGGTGCTGCTGGTGCTGCTTTTGCTGCCACTGTTGTTGTTGCTGTTGCTGTTGCTGTTGCTGTTGCTGTTGCTGTTGCTGTTG
>BLBF01000002.1:97059598-97109418 GCA_015471245.1 Laticauda colubrina
TGTTGCTGTTGCTGTTGCTGTTGCTGTTGCTGTTGCTGTTGCTGTTGCTGTTGCTGTTGCTGCTGCTGCTGCTGCTGCTGCTGGTGTGGTGGAGCAACCCCTAGAACCTCGAAGCCCTTCTGATGAGGGCCCAAAAGGCCCTGCTAGAGGGAGGAAGAGGCATATACGAGAACGGGAGAGTAGGCAATACTCCATCGAAGAGGAACATGAGGATGAGGTGCTCGAATGGCTGAGGGAGAACGAGTACCTATGGCGGAAGGGACACAGGCTCTATCGAGACACCAAGAGGAAGCAGGCTGCTTGGAGAGAGAAGGCAGAGAGCCTGGGCTATACTTCGGAGGTCCTCCTCGGGTGCAGGAAGCACATGCACACCTGGTACGGGAAGCTGCACCTCAAGAAGTCTGGCCAGGCCGCGGTCAAGCTCACCGATCAGGAGACCTATGTGATGGCCAAGTGCAGCTTCTTGGAGGGTGAGATCTGTCACCGAGGAGCAGCCCCTCTGTCTACCCACTCTCTCAGGCAGCCCACAGAGAGCCAGTCGTCTTCTTGCCAAGAGTCAGCTCCTGTGTCCAGGCAGGTATCTGTGGAGCATCCCACGTCCGTGGCAGAGCGTGTGGAGGACCCCCTGACACAGTGGGAGCAAGGAGAGGGCACTGCCACCAGAGACTAACCCACACCCACACCCAGCTCCACCTCCACAGAAAGTAGGCAGAGAGCCAGACTGGAGAGACAGAGCCACACTGTCCTGCTGGAGATCAGGGACACCATCAAAAGCAGCGTAGATCTCCTTTCTCAGCTGGTACACTGACATACCATCCTCAAACTGCAAGCCCTTCCTCACCAACATCAACCAGACCCTCATGGACATGTCCGAATCACAGTACGAGGTGATAAAGAAGAGGATCACCAGTCTTCTGCACAACCCTCCAGGCCCAGCTGAACATGCTCCCACCCAGTCCAGGTCTGCTCCTCCACCCCAGGTGATGTCACAGGCCTTCCAAGGCTTTCCACAGGCCCTCACCTACCAAGGCTATGGCTACCAGGAGTTCCAGCAGCACAGGCAGCGCTTCCCAGTCCAGGCACAGATTCATCGAATGCCACCAATGACACTGATGCCACTGATGCCACTGATGCCACTGATGCCACAGATGCCACAGATGCCACTGACACCACAGATGCCACCCACGCCACAGATGCCACCCATGCCACAGATGCAACCCATGCCTCAGATGCCACCCACGCCTCACCTCGCTCACCTGCAGACCAGACAGCCCCATTAAACTCCTTCTTCCTCCACCCCACAGGCAAGCCTGGCCTCAGAACATCTGTCATTGGTCTTGGGACTGTCAGCCCATGTCATGGAGGAAGGGGCTCTCAACATCACAGAACTGAGCCAGCTCTCTGAGAGCTTCCTCCACACACCATCCCCTGTTGTCCTCTCAGGGCCAGGCACCCCAATGGCGCCTCAGACCAGCACTCCAGCAGCAGCCACCTCCACAGCACCTGGACCCTTCAGCCCTGAGATAATGGGCATGCCTCAGAGTGACTGAGAAGAGTGCCAGAGACTGGGTTGCTACCTTTTGACTTTATCTTTTCTTGGGACACTTTTCTTTGGTCATTTTGCTTTTACAGTTTGTTATTAATAAAGTTTATCTTTGCTTCACATACTTGGTTCAGTTCTTTTAGTAAATAAAGTCTTGGTGGAAACTTTAGAAATGGTTTAAGCCTTTGCATGCTTGTGGGTTGGGTTAGGATAGCAGTGGGATGGGCAGGGATACCTGTGGGATGGGCAGGGATACCTGTGGGATGGGTAATAGCTGTGGGATAGATAAGCCTCCAGTGCAAGCATAGTGGGACTGTATGGTCCACCCTCCCAGGTGCCACACCTATGGCCCTATATTATCAATAACAATGTAATCATTCATCAACACATTTCAACATAAACACAACTCTTTATTAAATGCCCTGTTCATTGTAGGGCCACTCAACATGCATGGCACAATCTCATCAGTGTGATGAGACAGGCTGAAGGAAGCATCCATTAATCATCTATCATCCTGTCTTGCCACTCCATTGCTCCAGCTGGGGAGTTGCAACAGTGTTTCAGGAGGTTGCGCTGCTTCTTCCCTTCACGTGAAGCTCTGTTGGGACCTTGCACATCCACAGTATCTATCAGGTTTCGTCCTTGCCTCCATTCACCAGGCTCCATGTCCCCATTGCCTTGTTGGTGGTCCACGAGCCTGTTCTGCAAGACTGGGTAGCGGGTGCGCATGAGATTGTGCAGGATGCAACAAGCTTCCACAATGTTCCTCACGGTCTCTGGGCGATGCTGCATGGTGGTGAGAAGTACCTGGAACCTGTTGGCCAGGATGCCAAAGGCATTCTCCACCACCCGCCTTGCCCTGGACAGCCTGTAGTTGAAGATCCTCTCTTCACGGGTGAGGCATCTGGAGGTGTAAGACTTCATGAGGTAGGTTTTGAGGAAGAAGGCGTCATCCCCCACGATGAAGTAGGGAACATCTTGTGTGTCGTTGGGCAGGGGGTCTGGATCTGGGAAGCCCATGATGAGGTTGCGTTCCAGCCCCCCCTTGAGGTCACTGGTGTTGTATACCTGGATATCTGAAGCTTACCCATTGCCTGAAGCATCGATGTACATGAACTTGTAGTCAGCATCGACCATGGCGAAGAGGATGATGCTGAAGAAGCCCTTGTAGTTGTAATAAGTGGACCCTGAGTTGGCTGGAGCTTTGTAGGACACGTGCTTCCCATCTATGGCTCCAACGGTGTGGGGGAAGTTCCACTTCTGATACCACTGCTCTGCAACTTTCTTCCATTTCTCCCCCTTTTTATAGGAAATATAGGTTTTCCGCTATGTGTCCTTTTGCATCCTCTAGGCATCCTGCAGACATCCTAAATATCTGAGATACGTCCCCTATATGAACGTTTTTTTCCATTTTAATGCTTTCTATGCGAGCTGCATCCACTTTCATCCTTTCTCCGTCCGTGCTACTAACACTTTGTGTCCATTCCGCATCCATTTCGCTTCCTCCCTGTGTCCATTTTCCACTGGAGCGGTTGCGAGTTGCGCGGATGCACAGAGGATGCCTAGCGGATATAGCGGACGCGTAACAGATGACGACGGATGTATAATGGATGTTCCCCATATGCGTAGCGGATGTATAACAGATGCGTTGGATACTTTTTCTGCTCAAAAAGTTTTGTGCAGCTCAAAACGTTTTGAGAAGATGAAATGTCAGTAGATGGATGCTGGACGGATAGAGAGTATGAAAAATGGACGCAGTGAGTAAGAATGGATGCATCGCGTTAATCAACGGATGGCAAGTGTTTCTCCCCGTTTTACATCCTCTTTCCTTCCATTGGTGCTGTGTGACAGGGGCTTAAAGCGGTCACGTGAATGACTAACCAATCAGAGTGTGTTATATCTGGTGGTAGAAAAAGCAAAATGGAGGCACTCAGAGTAAAATGAAATGTTCTGTATGTATATATCACTGTATGGTAATATCGATATTGCGTGATTTGAGAAGTGGTGTCATATCGTCATGTCATTTTTGTCAGAAATCAGATTTATGTGCGTATAAGCCGACCCCCAAATTTAAAAAAAAAAAAAGCATTCTAATGTCAGCTTATATGCGAGTATATACGGTATATGCAAGTCTGAAAAATGAGGTTATCCAAAGTTTGGTTTAGAAAGCCTGGCAAACATAGAACCTACTCAGCTAAACCCTTGATCAGGCTGGTTCAAGCTAATGATCCATTGAGACTGAAATACTATTTCTAAAGGCAGCCAATAAATCAGAGGAACCATATAAAAAATAGATATAAAAGATTAATTATAAGCTGACAAGTGTACCAGTCAGTATTTACAGACCTTCAAAAAAATGCATCGAGTCTATTTTGGTCTTCATGCAATGGTCCCAAGTGCATCTATCCATGCAGAAAACATTTCATATCATCCAGAATCTCTACAAGTACAGTTTCTTCTTATCAGGACTAAAAATGGCTTGTTTTGTCAAGTTTGTTTTTACTCAATGTTCCATTTTATTAACCACCATTCTGGTAACCCTTTATTGTTTATGGATTTAGTAAAATGGGAAAGTTAATTTAATAAATTGGCTACAAGTTTCATACTTTCCACATCTCAAAGGCAAAAATATCTTTGCACGTAAGCATATCAACACCGCTTATTTTTCGTTATGTTGCTCCATGTATTCCAAAATATCCAAAACATTTCTAATAATTGTCTCTTAGATGTAAAAAAAAAATTGTTAGATACCCTGCATACTTTTAACATTTTTTTTTTCTCAGAAATTCTATCATTTTGTGAGGAAGCCACTCTGTTCCAATTTTCCAGGAGATACCAATGTAAAATCCAATAATTTATCTAAGAGTCCTTTATAAAATGCTGTTCTATCTTCATTTGGGGTATAAATGTTCAATATTAAAGTCACAGGCCGCATGGGGCTGGTTGTACCCTGAGAAGTTGCACTCTGCCTTTCAATTATTTAAAATATTTAATTAAGCTTTCCTCCTCTAAAATTTTAACTTTTTTTATAATTTAACATTTTATTGCATACTGCCTAAAATCCCTCTCTAAGGGAGATAAGCAGTTGTAAAATGTGAAAAATGCAGGTAGTCCTCAACTTGCAACAGTTTGTTTAGTAACTGTTTGAAGTTACAATGGCAATGCAAATAGTGACATATGGCCATTTTTCACAGTTACAACCTTTGAAGCATTCCTATGATCATGTAAACAAAATTCAGATGAGCAATTGGCTCATACTTATGTCCCGAGGTCATGTGATCCTCTTTTGCAACATTTAACAAGTAAAAGCAATGGGGAAGCCAGATCCACTTAACAACCAGGTTATGAACTTATCAACTACAGTGATTCACTTAACAATTGTGGCAAGAAAGGTCATAAAATGTCTCACTTAGCAAACGCCTTTTTTTAACCATTATTCACAAGTTATATAAATTCCCATCTTATCAATCTAACTTGTGCTTATATAATATCAATTATTAAATATTCATTTGACTACACTATTTTTCCATCATTTTGTATGAAATATTCTAAATTTCATTATGATTTAATCTTATACATTCGTCCAATGGTTATATATTTTATATTGTATTCTATATCAATCTATTAACTTTCATTGTAAGGCTTACTAATCTACACTGCTGAAAAAAATAAAGAGAACACTTAAACAACACAATGTAACTCCAAGTCAATCACACTTCTGTGAAATCAAACTGTCCACTTAGGTAGCAACACTGATTGACAATCAATTTCACATACTGTTGTGCAAATGAAATAGACAACAGGTGGAAAACATAGGCAGTTAGCAAGACATCCCCAATAAAGGAGTGGTTCTGCAGGTGGTGACCACAGACCACTTCTCAGTTCCTATGCTTTCTGCCTGATGGTTTGGTCACTTTTGAATGCTGGCAGTGCTGTCACTCTAGTAGTTACCATGAGACGGAGTCTTCAACCCACACAAGTGGCTCAGGTAGTGCAGCTCATCCAAGATGGCACATCATTGCGAGCTGTGGCAAGAAGGTTTGTTGTGTCTGTCAGCGTAGTGTTCAGAGAATGGAGGCGCTACCAGGAGACAGGCCAGTACATCAGGAGACATGGAGGAGGCCATAGGAGGGCAACAACCCAGCATCAGGACCGCTACCTCCACCTTTGTGCAAGGAGGGACAGGAGGAGCACTGCCAGAATCCTGCAAAATGATCTCCAGCAGGCCACAAATGTGCATGTGGCTTCTCAAATGGTCAGAAACAGACTCCATGAGGGTGGTAGGACGTCCACAGGTGGGGGTTGTGCTTATAGCCCAACACCGTGCAGGACATTTGACATCTGCCAGAGAACACCAAGATTGGCAAATTCGCCACTGGCAAATTCGCCACTGTGCTCTTCACAGATAAAAGCAGGTTCACACTGAGCACATGTGACAGACGTGACAGGGTTTGGAGACGCCATGGAGAACGTTCTGCTTCCTGCCATATCTCCAGCATGACCAGCTTGGCAGTGGGTCAGTAATGGTGTGGGGTGGCATTTCTTTAGGGAGTTGCACAGTCCTCCATATGCTCGCCAGAGGTAGCCTGACTGCCAGTAGGTTCCAAGATGAGATCCTCAGACCCTTTGTGAGACCACATGCTGGTGTGGTTGGCCCTGGGTTCCTCCTAATGTAAGACAATTCTAGACCTCATATGGCTGGAGTGTGTCAGCAGTTCCTACAAGACGAAGGCATTGTTGCTATGGACTGGCCTGCCTGTTCCCCAGACCTGAATCTAATTGAGCATATCTGGGACATCATGTCTCACTTCATCCACCAATGCCACTTTGCACCACAGTCTGTCCAGGAGTTGGGGGATGCTTTAGTCCAGGTGGGAGGAGGGATCCCTCAGGAGACCATCCACCACCTCATCAGGAGCATGCCCAGGCATTGTAGGGTTGTCATACAGGCACGTGGAGGCCACACAAACTACTGAGCCTCATTTTGACTTGTTTTAAGGACATTACATCATAGTTGGATCATCCTGTAGTGTTTTTTTCTGCTTTAATTTTGAGTATAACTCCAAATCCAGACCTCCATAGATTGCTAAATTTGATTTCCATTGATAATTTTTATGTGATTTTGTTGTCAGCACTTTCAACTATGTAATGAACAAAGTATTTAATAAGAATATTTCATTCATTCAGATCTAGGATGTCTCATTTTTGTGTTCCCTTTATTTTTTTGAGCAATGTATTTCTTTACCATGTCTTTTTATCTAACCATTGATAAAATAAATCCCATATCATATAAAATTGTTTATACTCTTGTTCTCTAATTTCAAATGTCAATTTACTCATTTCGGCACAGTTCATGATTTTCTTTATAATTTCCTCCTGCATAGGTATTTTTTCATTTTTCCAATTCTTCATGAAGACAATTCTAGCCGCTGTTAAAACATTTACAATCAAGTATTTCAATTCTTTACGACATATTTCTGGTATGATTCCCAATAAAAATATCTCAGGTTTAAAGTCTATGTGTTGTTTTTTTCATTTTTTCCAACCATGTGTGGATTACAGTCCAATATCATTTTGAACCCGAGCATGTCCACCACATATGGTAATATGAACCAGATACTTGATGACATTTCCAACATTTATCTGATTTATTTGTAAACATCCTCGCAATTCTCATCGGGGTAAGTGCCACCTGTAAAACATCTTATACAAATTTTCTTTATATGCAGTTGACATTGTCATTTTATTATTTTGAGACCACAATTTTTGCCATTTATCAATCCCATATCCAAAAATTCCCCCCCGTGCAATCAGTGTTTCTTTTACTTGTTCTTCCTCTAATTTAAACTCCAGGAAATGTCCATAAATTTTTTTTAATTACTTTTTCATCAGTACCCATCAAAATTTTATCTAAATCAGTCAATTTATCATAAATACCTTCTGTTTTAACATCTTTATCAAATCTAGATTGTATTTGCAAATATGAAAACCAATTCATTTTTACACCTTATTCTTCCAATGCTTGCATAGATTTAAGTTCACTCTTTTCATTCAATATCTCATCATATCTAACTGTTTGTTCCTTTGTATATATTATTGGATAGGAAAAAGCTTCAATAGTAGATAACCATAGTGGAATTTTTAAATAATATTGCTTTTTTATCTTCTCCCAGTTTAGAAACAATGCTTCTCGATAATAATGTCTTCTAAAATACCTCTGCATTTTAGTTCCCTTATACCAGAGGAAGGCATGCTACCCTAACAGCAAGTCATGTCCTTCTAAACTCAAAAGTCTAGTATCCCTTAGTGTTATCCACTCCTTTACCCATATCAAACTCGTCACCTGGTAGTATAATTCCCAAAATTGGGCAAAGGAAATCCTCCTCTTATTCTTGCATCTTGTAATAATTTAAGTTTTATTCTCGCTTTCTTCCCCTGCCAAATGTATTTTAGCACTATTTTGTTTAAATCTTCAAAAAATTCTTTCCCTAATCTGATTGGAATTGTCTGGAATAAGTATAAGATTCTTGGCAATACATTCAACTTAATTGTAGATATTCTCCCCGTCAGTGATAATTGTAAATTTTCTCATTTTATCATGTCTGTCACAATCTGTTGTTTGAGTTTAAGATAATTATCCTCCTCAAATGTGCTACATCTTGGTGTTATATGTATCCCTAAATACTTAACCTTATTTGTGACGTGGATCCCCAGAACTTCCTCCAATTCTTTCTTTCATCTTGCTAACATGTTCTTTGTTAAAATTTTTGTTTTATCTTTATTTATTTTCAAACCGGCTACTTTCCCATACTCTTCTATCTTTTCTATCAGTTTAGGTGCTGACTCCAATATGAATACCAGGTCATCTGCAGAAGCTTGTAATTTATACTCTTCTTTTTTTAATTTTCATTCTTTTTATTTCTTTTTCTCCTCTGATGTTCCTATTCAGCACTTCCAGTGTTAACACAAACAACAAAGGCTACAGTGGACAGCCTTGTCTGGTCCCTTTTCTTATATCTATAAAGTCTGTTAACTCTCCATTTATCATAACCTTTGCAGTTTGTTTATGATATATTGTTTCTATGGCTTGAGTAATTTTTTTACCAAAGCCCATTTGATCCAATTGTAACAGCATAAAACACCAATTCACATTATCAAAAGCTTTTTGTGCATCTAAAAATATCAGAGCCATTTGTATTTAGGATGTGCCTCATAGTATTCCAGTGTATCTAAAATTATTTTCATATTGTCTTTAATTTGTCTCTTTGACAGAAATCCATTTTGGTCAGGATGAATAAAATTGTTGAAGTATCTTTTCAGTCTTTCTGCCAGAACTGAAGCAAAAAATTTATTATCTGAATTTAATAGTGATATAAGTCTGTAGTTTTTAACTTGTTGTGGGTCTGTGTCTTGCTTCAGTACAAGTGTAATATATGCTTCTGACCATGTTTTGGGTATTCTCTTCTTTGTCATAACTTCATTCATAACTTCTACTAAGAGAAGATTCAATGTTCCCTGGAATGTCTTATAAAATTCTACTGGCAAACTGTCCGGACCTGGTCCTTTCCCAATATTTTGCTTTTTTAAAGCTTCTGTTAATTCCATCATTGTTATGTTACTTTCTAACATTATTTCAATATCTTTGGTTATCGGGCAAATTTGCTTCCTGTAGGTACTGTTGAATTCTGTCTTCCTGAACATTCTCTTGATGGTATAATTTTCCATAGTAATCTTGAATATTTTTTTCTTCTCCGCATTTCCATAGCATACATGTCCTTGTTCATTTATCAGTTGATTTATCCTTCTTGAATCTCTTTCCTTTCTCAATTTATATGCTAGCCATCTGCCTGATTTATATGCATCTTCAAAATAGTTCTGCTTAGCATTTTTAATTTTTTGTGCTATTTCTTCTTTTTCCATTAGCCCCATTTTATGTTTAGTTATGTCCATTTTAATTTTAATGTCCTTTTTTGTGGAAATTTCTGTAGTTCTTTTTCCAGCCTCTTGTAGTCATCTTAAAGGTTTTTCTCTGTTTTATATTTCTTTTCCTTGTATACTCCATTATCAAGCCTCTTGTATGAGCCTTTATCATGTCCCAGAGGTTCTGTAATGATGTATCCTCTTTTGTATTTTCTTTAAAGAAAAAAGTCAATTCTCTCCCAATTTTCTGTTTAAAATATTTTTCCTTGAATATCGTATTATTTAAAGTCCATCTGGATCTCCTTTTTTGTCCTTTCCATACAAGTATCATTGGATTGTTGTCTGCCTAGGTACTTGTTTCTATTTCAGTGTCTTGTGTGTTAGAAAGCAATTCTGTTATCATCCATATCATATGTATTCTAGACCATGATGCATGTCTATTGAATAAAAAGTATCCTGTTTATTTTCCGCATTTCTTTCTTTCCACAGTTTATCTCATCTACCATTTGGAAGAAGGATTTTGGCAATGTCTTTCTAGTTTTCTTTGATGTTTTTTTGTGTTTTATAGTCTAATTTATCATTTATTATTCCATTAAAATCTCCCATCAAACAAATATTAGCACAGTCCAGTTCAATTATTTTCTTATGTAATTTCCTGTAAAAATCTTCTTGATTATCATTTGGAGCATAAATTGCTATCAAAAGTATCTTTAGATTATTGTTCATTATCTTCACTATCAAAATCCTTCCATCATCACTTGTATATATTTGTTCCACAGAGATTGTCTCTATAATGTATAACCACTCCTCTCTTTTTATCCTGTGTCAATGCTGTAAATAATTTCCCTAATTTTTGTTGTTTCAATATATAATCATGTTGTTTTTTAATATGTACTTCTTGTAGGCAGATTATATCAAATTTTAATATCTCTAACTTATGATATATTTTTCTTCCTTTAGTAGCTGAATTAAGTCCATTTATATTAATTGTAATCAGTTTTCTCTTATCCATTTTAGACTTTATAAGAAGGGTTTGTTGCTCTAGTAGATCTTGGTTCTCGTTGCTCTCTGGGTACACCACCTACAGTTCCTTCTTCTTTTTCAATTACTGCTATACATTCCTCTTGCAATTCAATGAATGACTCTTCTTTTCTTGTATCTTCCTCCCTTCCTCTGAAATATTCCAGATAGAATCACTCAGCTTTTTCAACTGTATCAATTCTGTGTCTTTGTTCCTGCCAGGTAAACATGAGACCTTCTGATATCAGCCATCTATAATTTATTCCTCTCTTAAGTAAATCTTTGGTCAAGAATAAATATTCTCTTCTTATCTCTCTCACTCTTCTCGGTACCTGTTTCAGTACCACTTGTGAGTAATGGTTAAAAAAAGGATAGCACAAAAGATTGTAACCAACTGACATACTGTATGTATATAATTGAAAGAGGGTTTTATGTTTTGTTTGTATGTTTGTTGTAAAAAAATAATTTTTTTGTTCAAAAAACAACAACAAATGCCTCACTTAACAGAAATTTTGGGCTCAATTATGGTTGTAAATTAAGGACTTTTCTTCCCAATCTAAAAAGAAATTGGATTACTTTCCAGAGATTTGATTATCATGTACAAAGACTCAATAACTTATTAAATAATTATCTCCCTTTTCACTCAAGAGGTGAACACAGTACACATATAAGACTCCATCTGTCTATTTTTTTTCTTTCTTATAAAAACAACTCTAACAGATATGTTGAGGTTAAAAAAGTATCAATTTCATATCAATTTCTATGGTAGATAAAACCTGAACTATTGTAATTATTAACTTTATACCAGTTAGATTTTATTGATTTATATGTCTTGTTTGTAAACATAACTGCTATTACATTTTTCCTCTAAAGCATAAAAATAATTTTGAAAGGCACATAAAACTATAATGCGTTCACTCCCAGAAGAAAGCCAAAGGCTATGAAGAATAACTTGCTAAAAATATATATTTTTATACAAATTTTAATTTTGGAGTCAATCTTTCTGCTTTGATTGTGTGGTTGCTTCTTTTTCATACTAAAGAAGTTCCTTATTATTCTTTTGTGTGCAATAATGACAACAGAATGAATATAGTTAACAGCAAGACTGTGCTTAGAACAATTAAAATGCTCTACTTTATCTGACAGTAATTCATCTTCCTAGAAAACCCTGGAAATCAATGTTTAGGGATAGGAAGGGTTGAAGATTTCTTGTACTGAAGGCTGAATATCATGCTGTTTTATCCATGGCAAGAATATGCAAAGAAACTGAAGAAACAGTGGGCCACCTGGTAAGCTGCTGTAGGAAGATTGCACAAACTGACTATAAGCAGCAGCATGACAAAATAGTAACAATGGTGCATTAGAAGATCTGCAAGAAATATCATTTGCCTACAAGCAAGAATTGGTGGGACCATAAAACAGTGAGTCATAGAAAATGAAGTTAAATTACTCTGGGATTTCAGAATTCAAAAAGACAGGCACCTATCACATAACATCCCACACTTAACAATTGTCACTAAGAAAGACAAAAAAGTATAGATATTGGGTGTGGCAGTGCCTGGAGACAGTAGAAAGATCTGGAGAAGGTAACAAACATCTAAAAATTGAAATAGAATGACTGTGGCAAAGGCAATCAAGGGTAATACCAATAAGAAAAGGGAAAAGTGGATAGGAACTAAATGTGCTTTATAATTTGCATATACATATTATTTGTTCAGCTAAAATTCATTAAAATGGAGTTGATATTATTCCCTAAATATTTATTAATCTCCCGGTATGTGTGATAGTACGTATAACAAAATATATTCCATTATATATTCTGTATGGATAAATGGTGTGTGTGTGTATGTGTGCGTGCGTGTGTGTGTGTGTGTGTGTGTGTGTGAGAGAGAGAGAGAGAGAGAGAGAGAGAGAGAGAGAGAGGGAGAGAGAGGGAGAGGGAGAGAGAGATTAACAGCAATGTTTTTGAAGAGCTAGGAGACTTTCCTGAAGATGTATAGAGTGCTGGAACAATTAGCTGCAGCTCATACTTTAATTTGCCAGACAGATAACTATGTGGTATATAAACTTAAATATGTGATATTTACCTTTAAAAGTCATTATTCAACCAACTTCAGATGCACTATTTGTATTCATCACAAAATCTAAAGTAGATTTTTTAAAAGTTATTAACAGTTTTAATGTTTAATATTTTTTAATATAATGGAAATGATTTGGTGAATGCCTTTTGGATGATGATTAATGCCTCTCTCAGTTTTTGCATAGGTGAAGAGAATAGAACAGAGAACTATAGTTTTAAGCAAAATGCTTTTGGTCTAACTGAGGAACATCCTAAATTAAAGAAAAAGTCATGATCTCTTACCTAATGGGAAACCATTACAAAAGTATGTAGTATGCTGCTCATACATGATAAATCCAAAGTTTTTCACATTCCAATTCCAATATTTGGAATATAACTAGCATCAAAGTAAAAGCTTGACCCTTATTTTTTTTCCAAATGCCCTATGTAAAAATAAATGAAGCCAAAACAGCATCAACCACCCTGTGTCCAAACCCAATGTTTCACAGACCCATCCATAACATAGAAACCATGAAATACAGACTTTGCTATTCAACTTGTAAAATGCCATTCTTGTTTATTACAGTTATCTCATTCGAAAGGCATATACTCCTAATTCAAATTGAATAAATAATATTTTAAATGCCTACACTGAATTGAGTTTTCAAAAACATTAAATGTTTTGAAAAATGTCAAGACATTAATGAAACTATTTCCCTCCCAATGAAGCAGACAGAAGAGCAAATATTTCCTTGTCCATATTTGGGGCCTGCTACAGTTTTGCTGGCAGGGAGTTTAGAGATGTTACTGTTTTGTTCGGAAAACACACAAGGTAGACCGGGTTCCAACAACAAATACTTTATTCTTCAGCTAGTTAGTAAATAGGAACTCTTGGCTGAAGCTGAGGCCAGCCTTTTATACAGGCTGGCTTGCCTGCTTGCAGCCAATGGCAGTTGTTTAGATTTGCCGCCTTTTAGCAGCTCTTTGGATTGGTTCTAGTGAACCAATCCAATGTTCATTTTATTGACCAATCAGGTTTGTAGATTTGGAGTCACCCACTTTACATATAGAACACCCCTCCCCCCTTAGTTCAGTCCTACGTGGTGACGTAGTCTCGCAGGTAGGCGGGGCTTTTCCGGACTCGACTTGATTTGCACGGTTCATTCTTAGTGCAGACTTCGACCGGTTCGGATGGGGCTGCTGTGTCGTCTGTCCTTCTCCCTGGAACCGTCTGGAAGGGTGAGTCATCCATTTTACCGCCGCCTGAGTTTCTTAGGCTGACGGTTTTGCCGCTCCCTCCCGTTTCCTCTGGGCAGGTCGAGCTGGCTTGGCTGGCCCCTTCTGATGGGCTCTTCATGCAAGTCTCTCCAAACAGTGAGTCTTTTATTTGCTCTTTCTGTTCGTATGTTTCATTGGGTTTGGTTTTAAACAGTTCTTTATTTATTTCTCGCCTTTCCCCCCCCACCTTGGTTTGCAATTCGCCGGTTTTTTCGGTGAATGTTTGTAAGTCTGTGGTTCTCTCTATAATTCGAGATCGAAGCTGGTCTATGTGCCGCTTCCATTCCCTGCCATCGTCTAATTTTAATCGGTAGGATTTGGGGCCTGTAATTTGGATAATCTGTCCTGGTAGCCATACCGGGTCCCCGGTGAAGTTTTTAGCGTATACCAAATCGCCTATTTCGAATTGTCTGAACCATGTAGAGGAGTCAGGGGGGTTTTCTGGGGTAAAATTTGGGTGTAACCTATCAAGGTGAGATCTTAATTTTCGCCCCATAAGTAATTCTGCTGGGGACTTATTGGTTATGGTACTGGGCGTTATGTGCTGGAGTGTGAGCAAACGGTTTACTTTCTGTTGGACATCTCCAGCGTCCATTCATTCCAAACCTTCTTTAGTAAACCGGACCATTCTCTCAGCTCTGCCGTTCGCAGCCGGGTGAGCCGGCGCAGTTAGGGCATGTCTTATACCTAGGGAGGCTAGGTATTGCTCAAATGGTATGCTGGTTAGCTGTGGCCCGTTATCTGAGACAAGAATGTCCGGTATGCCATGGGTGGCAAAAAGGTTGTCCAGCTTTTTAATTACAGTTTCTGTTGTCGTTGATGGCATAACTTTTACTTCAAGACAATTTGAATAGGCATCAACGACAATCAGAAAGGTATGCCCCTTGGTAGGACCCGCGAAATCAATGTGTATTCTTGACCAAGGTCCCCAAGGGTTTTCCCAGTCCTTAACGGGTGCTTTTGGTGGGGATGGTCTAATTGCCTGGCATTTGTGGCATGAGCTTACCCAATACTCTGTGTCCTTATCAATACCCGGCCACCAAACATAACTTCTGGCAAGGCTTTTCATCTTAACCATTCCCGGGTGCCCTTCATGTAACAACTTAAGTACCCTGGGCTGTAATTTGGCAGGGATTACTACCCGATCACCCCACAACAAACACCCCTTTTGGATTGAAAGTTCAGTCTGTCTGGACCGGAAAGGTTTAAAGTTTTCAGTTTTTTGATTCTCCGGCCAGCCTTTACCTACCCATCTAAGAACGCGGGCAGTCAATGAGTCTTTCGCGGTGGCTCTGGCGACATCATACGCTGATATGGGTAGATCGGGGCAAGTCTCGATTTGTAGCGTTGTCATCGCTGGTGCCGGGTCTTCGTCGGTTGCTGGTAAGGGTGCTCTGCTCAAAGCGTCCGCATGGGAAATTTGTTTCCCTGGGCGATGTGTCAGAGTGTAGGAATAAGCTGCTAGGAACTCTGACCATCTCGTCATTCTTGGGGACAGTATATTAGGTGTTGGCTTGTTTCCCGCCAAAATCCCCATTAGCGGTTTGTGGTCCGTTATGATTTGAAAAGTCCGCCCATATAAGTATTCGTGGAAGCGTTTTACTCCAGCGACAATTGCTAGAGCTTCCCTGTCCAATTGGCTGTAATTCCGCTCGGTTTTTGATAGAGTCCTAGAGTAATATGCGACGGGTGCTTCTCTGCCATCAGGTAGTTGGTGGCTCAGGATGGCACCTACTCCATATGGTGAGGCGTCGCAGGTCACTGTTAATGGCAGAGTGTTGCTGAATTGGATGAGAACGTTTGTTGATGTTAGCAAGCTTTTAATATTTTGGAAGGCTTTTTTTTCTTTGTAACCCCAAGTCCAAGTTGCCTTTTTGTCTAGCAGACGGTGTAACGGTTCTGCTATAGTGGCTTTGTTTGGCAGGAACACGTTATAAAAATTAATTAATCCTAAGAATGCTTGTAGTTCGGTTTTATTTCTTGGTTCAGGAGCGTCTTTGATTGCTTTAACTTTTTTGTCTGTGGGGTGGATACCCTCTCCGTCTATTGAGTAGCCCAGGAATTCGACGCTGTTCTTAATTAAACAGCACTTTTCTCTATTTACATTGAGGCCAGATTCCCTAAACTTAGTTAATACTTCTTTGAGTCTGTTCCTTAATTGAGTTTCATCTCTGGCCGAGATTAGGACGTCGTCAAAATAGGGAACGACTCCTTGTATGCCATTTAGAAGGCGTTCCATCAGACTCTGGAAGACGCCAGGGGCCACGCTTACTCCAAATTGGAGCCGGTGACATTTGAATGCGCCCTTATGGGTGACTATAGTCTGTGCTTCTGCTGTTTCTGGGTCCACTGGGAGTTGTTGATAGGCTTGTGCCAAGTCGAGTTTGGCGAAAACTTTGCCTTTTCCCAGGGAATGAAGCAAATGCTGGACTACTGGCACCGGGTATGCGCTTGGTTGTAATGCGTGGTTCAGGGTAGCCTTATAGTCACCACAGATTCTGATGGACCCGTCAGGTTTAATGGGTGTGACAATAGGCGTTTCCCACTTGGCATGGTCCACAGGTTCTAACACCCCTTGGGCTATTAATTTGTCCAGCTGTTCCTCTATTTTTGCCTTTAGTGCAAAAGGAACTCGCCTGGCTTTTATTCTTCCTGGCTATTTGGGGGTTTAGATTGAAAGAAATGGGATTTCCCCGATACTTGCCAAGTGAGCCGTCAAAAACGTCCTGGAATTCTCGGATGAGGTCGTCTTCCCAGCCGGTTGTAGTCACTCGATCGACCCCGGTCATCCCGATGCCCAATGGCGTGAACCATTCGATGCCCAGGAGGCTTGGTCTGTCTTGGTCGACTATGGTCAGCGGAAGCACCTTGATGTGATGTTTGTAGGCGACTCAGAATTGTCCCATGCCTACCACAGGGATTTGGTTTCCCTGATAGTCCTTGAGGGTTAGGTGCTGCTTCTTCAATTCTTTGGGTTTGATACCTGGGACTAGCTGTTTTATTGTGTCCCACGATACCATGGAGAGGAAGGACCCTGAGTCCACTTCCATCTTGCAGTATTTTCCTTCGATTTTCACGATGACTTTAATTTTTTTTCCACTTTCCGTCTGAGCGCTCTTTTTTTAATGACAGTTTGGTGTGTATTGGCTCGCTTCTCTTGTTGCCACTTTCTCTCGGCTCGTTTAGGCTCGGCTCGTGTTGGGGAATTTCTGCGTCTCGTCGGGCTGTAGTATTTTTTGTTCCTGCAGACCTTCTCGATGTGCCCTCGTTTTTTGCAATGCCGGCAGATGGCATCGAGAAATCTGCATTCAGCTCGGGGATGGTTTCCTCCGCAGCCAGCACATTCCCGCCAATTTCTCCTTTCGCGCTCTTTTTTGTTCGTGAGCAAACGGTGGACTTCGTCGTCCTCTTCGCTCGATTCAATTGTTTCGCCCGACTCTTCATAGTGGGTTGTGGTGGCAGGGTGCTTTCTGTCTTTGGTTGGTGTTTCTTCGCTGTGTGTGTTCATCTTTTTAATGGCTACGGCAGATTTTTTCGCGGCTTCAGCGGCTGTGGCTTCCGCGATGGCTTCGGTAACGGTGATGTTGGGTTTGTTGAGCAATTTACTCTGTGCGGTCGAGTCTCTCAGGCCCAGCACCACGCGATCCCTCATTGCCTCATCTATGTTCAAAAATTCACACTCACCCCCTATTTGTCTGAGGGCAGCGATGAAATCGGCGACGGTCTCTCCCTCTCTCTGGTCTCTGCGGTAAAATTCGTGTCGCTTTATTAAGTTAGACACCATCGGAGCGTAGTGTGCTTTGAGGAGTCTTTGCAATTCTGTCCACGTTAGTTGTTTAACGTCCCGGGGCTTCGCAAGGGCCTTTGCCATCTTAAAAACTGTTGGCCCGCAGTGCGTCAGGAACACAGCTCTCTTGCGTTGCTCTGAAATGCCTTCCATTTCATTGCTCTCCAAATACATTTGGAAGCGATCAGCATAGGAATCCCAATCCTCTTCGTTGGGATTGAAGGGTGCGGGCGGTGCGTTGTTTCCAGACATCTTGGTTGTAATCTGGACTTCTTATCACCGCATGCAGGTTTTTCCATTCAGGACGATCCCATCCTCGTCGCCAGTGTTTTGTTCGGAAAACACACGAGGTAGACCGGGTTCCAACAACAAATACTTTATTCTTCAACTAGTTAGTAAATAGGAACTCTTGGCTGAAGCTGAGGCCAGCCTTTTATACAGGCTGGCTTGCCTGCTTGCAGCCAATGGCAGTTGTTTAGATTTGCCGCCTTTTAGCAGCTCTTTGGATTGGTTCCTAGTGAACCAATCCAATGTTCATTTTATTGACCAATCAGGTTTGTAGATTTGGAGTCACCCACTTTACATATAGAACAGTTACAATGCTTCAAGATCACAGTTTTCTGACTTTACCACTGAATTGTTCTGTCAAATCTTCACCAGCATTTAATTGCCTTCCCCCCACCCTTGATTCAGTCTGGGAGAAATTTTCCTTTATTCTTCTGTGTTGTTTTTTTTCTTTTACTCTAAACTCTCCTCCCAAAACTGCAAACTGTTTCTTTACAGATATATTGTTTAGAGAGATAATTCACACTTCTTACTAAAGACTGTTTGGTCTTTCAAGAACAGTAGACTGAGTCTTGAGTGAAATTTTTCAAAATCCCTGGGAACAATTATCATATCTTTCAATGAAATATTTGCTTTTTGCTTAAAAAATTATGAGTATTTTTCACACTCTTGTTGACCTGCTCATATTTCTGTCATTGATCACTGATAGCTTAAGGCCCTGTCACACTGGCCGACGGATGCAAAACGTTTGTAAAAAGGACACAGCAGACGAGAAAAATGTTCCATCCGTTGTTATCTGCTCTCAAAAGGGGCAAAAATTTGCATAACCAGAGCGGATAACATGGAAAGGAACGGACAGGGGCAGGACGCAGGGCAGATGGAAAGCGGATGCTCCACGGAAGCCTAGTGGATGGAAGCAGATGGAAGCGGATGACACATCCGCAAGGCTTCTGGGGGGCTGCAGCAAAGTGGACGCGGAAGGGATACAGCGGATGCAGAGTGGATGCTGAGCGGATGAAGTGGATGCACAGCGGAAGCCTAGCGGATGAAGCAGATGCACAGCGGAACCATAGCGGATGCCTAGCGGAAGCCTAGCGGATGCCTAGCGTTCACTGCGCATGCGGGGAAGATGCATTGCGTTAGCCCCATGGATATAAAGGGAGGCAGCTCCCAAGCAGGTCACCGTTCAGAGGAAAGACCTGCTTCCAGAAACATCGACTGCCTTGCCAGCCTGCCCTGCCTGCATGCCTGCCTGCCAGCCTTGCTGCCTGCCTTCCTACCAGCCTGCCTGCCAGCCTTCCTGCCAGCCTCCCTGCCAGGCTTGCTGTCTGCCTGCATGCCAGCCTTGCTGCCTGCCTGCCTGGCTACCAGCCTGCCTGCCAGCCTGCCTGCCAGCCTGCCTGCCAGCCTGCCTGCCAGCCAGCAACCCAACAACCATGGGGAAGAAGAGGAAGCCTCAGCCATCTGCTGCCAGCCCTGACAAGAGGGACAGGGCCACCCTCCCACCCCCTGGCCCTCACTCTGCTTCTGCTGGGGCTTCTGCAGCACGGGCTCACTCTTCTGGGGCTGGGGCTTCTGCTAATTCTGCTTCTGGAGGAGCTGATGATGCTGCTTATGGCGGTGGTGCTTCTGCTGGTGCTTACTCTGCTGTAGCTGCTCCTCATCCTGCTGGTCCTCCTCGTCCTGCTGGTCCTGCTGGTCCTGCTCGTGCTCCCGGTCTTGCTCGTCCTGCTGGTCCTGCTCATGCTCCTGGTCCTGTTTGTGCTCCTGGTCCTGCTGGTGCTCCTGGTCCTGCTCGTGCTCCTGGTGTTGCTGGCGCTGCTGGTGCTTAATATGCTGCTGCTGATCCTGGTCCTGCTGGTGCTGGTGCTGGTGCTGCTGCAGCTGATGATGATTATGATCCTGCTGGTGCTGCTGCTGGTGGTGGTGTGAAGGAGCAGCCCCAACAACCTGGAAGCCCCTCTGATGAGGGTCCATGTGGTCCTGCCAAAGGGAGGAAGAGGCAGACATGAGAACGGGAGAGGAGGCAATACAACATCGAGGAGGAACATGAGGATGAGGTGCTGGAGTGGCTGAGAGAGAATGACTATCTATGGCGGAAGGGACACAGGCTCTACAGGGACACCAAAAGGAAGCAGGCTGCTTGGAGAGAGAAGGCGGAGAGCCTGGGCTACACTTCGGAGGTGCTCCTCAGCTGGTGGAAGCACATGCACACCTGGTACGGGAAGCTGCACCTCAAGAAATCTGGCCAGGCCGCGGTCAAGCTGACAGACAGAGAGGCCTATGTTATGGCCAAGTGCAGCTTCCTGGAGGGTGAGATCCACCAGTGAGAAGCAGCCCCTCTCACAACCCACTCTCTCAGGCAGCCTGCTGAGACCCAGTCCTCTTCCGGCCGAGAGTCAGCTCCTTTCTCCAGGCAGGTGTCTGTGGAGCGTGCCACGACGGAGAACTCACGGACAGCTGTTGTAACCATGGTGGAGCACGTGGAGGACTCCCTGGCACAGTGGGAGAAAGGAGACGGCACTTCCACCTACCCGCATCCACCCCCACCTCCACCTCCACAGAAAGGCAGAAAGCCAGACAGGAGGGGCAGAGCCACACTGTCCTGCTGGAGATAAGAGACACCATCAGGAGCAGCATAGATCTCCTCTATCAGCTGGTCCACACCGAGTCCTCATCCTCCAATCGGAAGCCCTTCCTCACCCTTGTCGACCAGACCCTCACAGACATGGCGGAACCCCAGTACCAGGTGGTGAAGGACTGGATCACCGATCTGTTTCACAAGCCTCCAGATCCAGATGAACCTGCTCTCACCCAGTCCAGGTCTGCTCCTCCACCCCAGGTGATGTCCCTCCCATTCCAAGGCTTTCCACAGGCCCTCAACTTCCATGGCTATGGCTACCAGGAGGTCCAGCAGCACAGGCAGCAGCCCTTCCCAGTCCAGGCACAGACTCATCAGATGCCACCGTTGCCACTGGTTCCACTGATGCCACCCACGCCACTGATGCCACCCACGCCACTGATGCCACCCACGTCACTGATGCCAGCCACCCCAGTCCTCACACAGCTGCAGACCAGGCAGCTCCACTACACTGCTCCTTCCTCCACCCCACAGCCAAGCCCGGCCTCAGTACATCTGTCATTGGTACTGGGGCTGACACCCCATGGCATGGAGGAAGGAGCTCTCAACATCTCGGGGCTGAGCCAGCTGTCTGAGAGCTTCCTCAACAGACCATCACCTGTTGTCCTCTCGGGGCCAGGCATCCCAGTGGCGCTTCAGAGCAGCACTCCAGCAGCAGCCACCTCCACAGCACCTGGACCCTTCACCCCTGAGACTGGGCACACCTCTGAGTGACAGAGAATAGTGCCAGAGACTGGGTGGCTACCTGTAGACTTCATTTGGACACTTGACTTGGGTCATTTTTCTTTTACAGCTTTTTATTAATAAAGATTATCTTTGCTTCACACACTTGCTTCATTTATTTTTGTAAATAAGGTCTTGGTGGAAACTTTTAGAAATGGTTTAAGCCTTTTGCTTGCTTGTGGGATGGGTAAGGATAGCAGTGGGATAGGCAGGGATACCTTTGGGATGGGAAATATCTGTGGGATGTGCAGGGATACCTTTGGGATGGGTTAAGATAGCTGTGGGATGGGCAGGGATACCTTTGGGATGGGATGAGATAGCTGTGGGATGGGTAGAGATAGCAGTGGGATAGATAAACCTCCAGTGCAAGCATAGTGGGACTGTATGGTCCTCCCTCCCAGGTGCCACACCAATGGCCCTTCATTATCAATACTAATGTGATCATTGATCCACACATGTCAACATAAACACAACTCTTTATTAAATGCCCTGTTCATTGTAGGTGCACCCAACATACATGGCCCAATCTCATCAGTGTGATGAGACAGGCTGAAGGAAGCACCCATTAATCATCTATCATCCTGTCTTTCCTCTCCACTGCTCCAGCTGGGGAGTTACACCAGTGTTTCAGTATGTTGCGCTGCTTCTTCCCTTCACGTGAAGCTCTGTTGGGGCCTTGCACATCCTTAGTGTCTATCAGGTGTTGCCCTTGCCTCCATTCCCCAGGCTCCATGTCCCCATTGCCTTGCTGGAGGTCCACGAGCCTGTTCTGCAAGACTGGGTAGCGGGTGCGCATGAGATTGTGCAGGATGCAGCAAGCTTCCACGATCCTCCTCACGGTCTCTGGGAGATGCTGCATGATGGTAAGAAGTACCTGGAACCTGTTGGTCAGGATGCCAAAGGTGTTCTCCACCACCTGCCTTGCCCTGGACAGCCTGTAGTTGGGAGATCCTCTCTTCACGGGTGAGGTGTTTTGAAGGCTTCATGAGCTAGGTTCTGAGGGAGAAGGCATCATCCCCCACGATGAAGTAGGGCACATCTTGTGTGTCGTTGTGCAGGGGGTCTGGATCTGGGAAGCCCATAATGAGGTTGCATTCCAGCCCCTCCTTGAGGTCACTGGCGTTGTATACCTGGGTATCTGAAACTGACCCGTTGCCTGAAGCATCGATGTACATGAACTTGTATTCAGCATCGACCATGGTGAAGAGGAAGGTGCTGAAGAAATCCCTGTAGTTGAAATAAGTGGATCCCGACTTGGCTGGAGCTTTGCAGGCCACGTGCTTGCCATCTATGGCTCCAACGGTGTGGGGGAAGTTCCACCTCTGATACCACTGCTCTGCAACTTTCTTCCAGTTTTCTTCAGTGTAGGGGCACTGGAGGAGCTCCTCCAGGTATTCTTTGATGATGGCCTGCACCACTTCTCTGACCACAATGCTGATAGTGTTGTGTGGCACCCTCCATCCGTACTGCATGCTCCTGTAGGTGGTCCCTGAGGCCAGGTGGCGCAGAATCAGTGCCACCTTGAGCCCAGGGTCCAGGCTGGGCTGGAAGTTGGTGCTCTGCTTGGTCAACCTGGGTGTCAGCCGCTGCACAACTTTGTCAAACATGGCTGGAGGCATCCTCATGAAGTTCTGTAATGCACGAGGGTCTTCGTTCCTAAGCTCCACCATCAGCTTGTTGTAAAGTCCGTACTCTGCTCTTCTCCCGATCCATCTTCAGACCCAGACACTTCTTGGCCACCTCCTTTTCTTCCCGTAGTAGAGTTGAAAGAGCCTGTAGATGGCTTCGCACTGTTGCAGAACGATGGTGGCTACCAAAAGGACTGTGTTATGATCCACGGTGGACATGACTGGATGCTGTGGAAGAGCAAGAGACAGATGAAGGCTGCAGAGGTCTGCACAGCTGGGCTGCTGTTCTGAAAGTGAGATCCAGGTGAGTTCCTCCCCCTTTTTATAGGCAATATAGGTTTTCCACTATGTGTCCTTTTGCATCCTCTAGGCATCCTCTAGACATCCTTAATATCCGAGATAGGTCCCCTCTGTGAACGTTTTTTAAGTTTAAAATTATTTCTTTGCGAGGTGCATCTGCTTTATCCTTTCTCCGTTCGTGCTACTAACACTGCGCGTCCATTCCGCGTCTGTTCCGCTTCCTCCCTGTGTCCGTTTACCGCTGGACCGGATGCGAGTTGCGCCGATGCGCAGCGGATGCCTAGCGGATGTAGCGGACGCGTAACAGATGATGACGGATGCAGAACGGATGTTCCCCATATGCCTAGCGGATGCAGAATGGACCCGTTGGATACATTTTCTGCTCAGAAAGTTTTGAGCAGCTCAAAACTTTTTGAGCAGATGAAATGTCAGTCGACGGATGCTGGACGAATAGAGAGGAAGAAAAACGGACGCAGTGAGTACAAAATGGAAGCATCGCGTTAACCAACGGATGGCAAGTTTTTTTCTCCGTTTTACATCCTCTTTCCATCCGTTGGTGCAGTGTGATGGGGGCTTCCAACTCTGATCATTTGTTTTGTAACACTTACAAAACAAAGCTAACTTAGTATTATATTACAGGTTGCAAGTATTCAAAACTCAATTATTAAATCATATGTGTGTGTGTGTGTGTGTGTATGCATGCACACATGTGAGTGTAAATGTGTGTATGTATACACAAACACATGCATATAATTGACTCTTTTTCTAAGTAAGCATCCATAGAATTATGCTTGGAATTTGTCTAGAATCATGTAAGTTCATGTGTTGTCCACCTTTCCTTAGAAGCAGATCCTTTATTTTTAAAAGTGCACATTACTTTTTTCTGAATAAAGAGAGCAGAAATATTCAGAATTATAGAAAATGCCTATGTTTGTAGGGTTAGAACATATAAAGATTAGCTTTAGAATACTGTCTGTCACAAAACTGTCCTTTTGATAAATGAACAGCCAAGAGTGTTTATTGCAGACAGCTGCACCAGCATGACTAGGCCAAGCCAATTCCAAAGCTATCTTTCCTGGCTCAGCCTTTCAAAGCCCCTGTGGACAGGCACCTAACAGGAAAAAAAGAAGAAGAAGCTTCTCTCTGATTGTCAATAATGCCAAATTTCATGCCAACCCTCTCTTTCCTGCCAACTGCTCTGAATTAATCAGTACACAGACCTTCTGGTTGAACCATTCATATCAGAGACACAGAAGGGGGATACATTTTGTTGCTTTCTTCTTTTATCAAATATCATGATTTGATTATTATTTTTTGGTCATAATATTTCATTTAGGCTCCTTATAAAGCCCATGACAGAAAGGAAAGAGTATTTTTTTAAAAAAAATGTCCACCTGTCAACTGAGTTGTTGTGTTGTTCTTGACTAGGGCTTGTTCTAGTATGTCAATGACAGATACAAGCAAACATGGGAAATTTCATCAGCATTATGTGTTTAAATTGTATTTATGTGGATGCTGTCATGTGGTAAGAAAAGTATAAACAGTTCGAAGTCTTGAGTGCAAGAAAGCGTTTATGTCATTATTCAGTTGTATGTATTTATGGGAAATTTTATTTGTACTCCAGCTCTGTCTTGATACTTACTCAAAAAGTTTCATGAAAGACCAAACCCTTCTTTAAAGGGGACTAAGATGAGTAAAAAAAAGCCAAGATATATTTGTTTGGTTGTTATTTAATGCAAAAATATTCTTTTCTCATTATCTGAACCTGAGTATGGAATGCATCTTTGTGTCAAAATCCATTAAATACACCAGTGTGCAACTACAAAGGTTTGCATATCAAATTGAAAAATTGTGTATATTGCCAAATATTTTTGGGTGGTGGGAAGCATGCATGTATGTATGTGTGCCTGTGTAATGCACATATACATTTTATAGATATATGTACAAAAATAATAATTAAGTAAATGTATGGAATTTTACCTGGAAGCTAACTGGCAACCAATGCAGCTCATGAGGCAGAGGTGAACATCTCAAGATATGCCCATCACTACTGATGCTGCTGCATTCTAAGCACCTGAAGTTTCTGGGTAGCTTTGAAGGGCAGGCCCCTTGAAGGGAAGCCCCATTGTAGAGAGTTTTTCAAGCTGTGACATGACTAGGGCATGAACAATGGTCTGAAGGAAACCTTGATTTAGGAAAAAGGTGCAATTTGTTCATCAGTTCAAGCTAGGCAGATCCAACTGGTCATCCTGGCCATAGCTGCCACCTGCTCATTGAGAAGGAGCTATGAGTCCAGAATGATCCCCAAATTGCAATATTATCATTAATTGGAAAAGTACAATTCTGTACTTTCTCAGTTACTCAAAGTCAAAACTATCCAGTCACTCACAGACACTTGATCTTGCTAGGATTGAATTGGAGAAGGTACTTCCATATCCAAATCCACTCAGCCTTCAGGCCCGGGGAGCATACCTCAACAGGTTCACTTGGCTGGCCCAGAATTGAAAGATATAATTGGGTGTGTTCAGTGAATCCAAATCAACACCTAGTGTTTCCATGTAAATATTGGAAAGGAAGGGAGAGAGAATAGAATCCTGTAGTAACCCATAAGTGAGGGCCCCAGGAGACAATCTACCCCCCACCACCAACACTGATTGGAAGAGAGCCCAGAGAAAGAAAGAGATGCACTGTAAAAACAATGCTCACAGAACCAACTTAGAAGAATACCAAGGTTGACAGCATCTACACATTAGGAAAAGCATTCACAAACATGTGAATATTGTAGAAAATGTATTCACATTAATAGACAAGATATGCATGAAGTTTCATGCAGTTTTTTTTTAAAGACTTGATACAAAAATGGGCCAAAGTAAATTTTTGGAAAAGTGCATGCAATCAGGAAAATTATATATTTATCCATCTTCCCATATGCCATGACATCCTGATCATCACTCTTTCTTTCAAAATAAATGGTGTATTGAGACTTGTTTTCTTGTACATTCAATATGTGAAAATTAAGTATAGTCTCCTGTGGCCAAGCTTCATGCCCATATGTTCGTGAATGAAAATCTTACTATTAAGATGTGCTTTGAAATGCAATGAAGTTAGATGTCAGCTCTGTAGTCTGTACTACTTAGTATTCATGATGTGATGGCAGAAAGACTTTTTCAAAATCATCTGAGTGATAGTAATTAATCTTCCTTGCCTGGTTGCTTTTTTTCTTCTCTATCTCCCACTTTTAGTTTTCACAACATAGAGCACCACAAATTTGATTACACTCCAAGTACAATCTAATCACAGCAAAATGAGATAAAAGATAGATTTGTATCTGATGAATAATATTGTGAAACCTTCCTGTCCAACTTATGCAAGAAGCTTCTCACTCTTCTTAACAGTAACCACCATAGCATATTTAGTCTGTTGACAATGGAGAAAGAAACCTTTATTGCTATCGTTGTCCTAATAAAAACAAAATGAAAATATTTAGTTTTCATGGAAAACTAGAACACAATATGACTATAGTTGGTTGTATCAAACTTCAGTCAGCCTTTGAGTAAATCAATTGAATGGAACATTCAATGGAACTTAAGGTGACCTTAATGCTCTCTGAGCCTGCTTGTATTCTTGCAGATGTTTCATTACCCTAACGAACATCATCAGTGCTCATCAATGTAGGTATTGTGCTCTGTCCATAATCACTGTAGTTCAGCTTTTGTCTGTAGGTCAGATGATAATGGTCTGGTCCTTTTTCAAATTTCTGAGGGCTGTTTTGTTTTCTGTTGTAAATTAATTCTGTTTGTGTCTTCTTCTGATCTGTGGAATGATGCTTTGTCTAATGTTTTCTCAGACATATGTGGCAGTTTTGGTGGTTTTAAATGCCTATTCTATGGCTGCAAAAAAATTGACGAGCACTGATGATGTTACCTAGTTAAAGCCCATGTCACACTGAACCAACGGATGCAAAGAGGATGTAAAATGGAGAAAAAAGCTTGCCATCCGTTGGAAAACGTGATGTACTCACTGCCTCCATTTTGCTTCCTCTCTATCCGTCCAGCATCCGTTTATTGATGTTTCATACGCTCCAAAAGTTTTGGGCTGCCTAAAACTTTTGCGCAGAAAATGTATCCAGTTTGTCCGTTCTGCATCCGCTACGCATCCGCGAGGCATCCGTTACGCATCCGTTACGCATCCGCTATATCCGCTAGGCATCCGCTGCGCATCTGCGCAACTCGCATCCGCTCGGATGCAGGGAGGAAGTGAAACGGATGCGGAACGGATGCAGAAGGGATGCAGAATGGATGCAGCATGGAAACAAAGCGTTTAAAATGGAAAAAATGTTCGCAGAGGGGACCTATCTCAGATATTAAGGATGTCTAGAGGATGCCTAGAAGATGCCTAGAGGATACAAAGGGACACCTACACTGCCTATAAAAAGGGGGAGCAACTCAGCTGCATCTCACTTTCAGAACAGCAGCCCAGCGTTGCAGACCTCTGCACCCTTCATCTGACTCTTCCTCTTCCACAGCATCCAGTCATGTCCACCGTGGATTGAAACAAAGTCCTTTCGGCAGCCACCATTGTTCTGCAACAGTGCGAAGCCATCTGCAGGCTCTGTGAACTCTACTGTGAGAAGAAAAAGAGGCAGCCCAAAAGAGTCTGGGTCCAAAGATGGTTCGCCAGAAGAACAGAGGACGGACTGTACAGCAAACTGATGGTGGAGCTCAGGAATGAAGACACTCGGGCATTCCAGAACTTCATGAGGATGCCTCCAGCCATGTTTGACGAAGTTGTGCAGCAGCTGACACCCAGGTTGACAAAGCAGAGCACCAGCTTCCACCTCAGCCTGGAACCTGGGCTCAAGGTGGCACTCACTCTGTGCCACCTGGCCTCAGGGACCACTTACAGGAGCATGCAGTACGGCTGGAGGGTGCCATCCAACACCATCAGCATTGTGGTCAGAGAAGTGGTGCAGGCCATCATCGAAGAATACAAGGAAGAGCTCCTCCAGTACCCCTTCACTGAAGAACGATGGAAGAAAGTTGCAGAGCAATGGTATCAGAAGTGGAACTTCCCACACACCGTTGGAGTCATAGATGGCAAGCATGTGGCCTGCAAAGCTCCAGCCAAGTCGGGGTCCACTTATTTCAACTCCAAGGGCTTCTTCAGCATCGTCCTCTTTGCCATGGTCGATGCTGACTACAAGTTCATGTACATCGATGCTTCAGGCAATGGCTCATGTTCAGATCCCCCATATACAATGCCAGTGACCTAAAGGAGGGGCTGGAAGGCAACCTCATCGTGGGCTTCCCAGATCCAGAACCCCTGCCCAACGACACGCAAGATGTGCCCTACTTCATCGTGGGGGATGATGCCTTCTCCCTCACAACCTACCTCATGAAGCCCTACACCTCCAGACTCCTCACCCGTGAAGAGAGGATCTTCAACTACAGGCTGTCCAGGGCAAGGCGGTTGGTGGAGAACGCCTTTGGCATCCTGGCCAGCAGGTTCCAGGTACTTCTCACCACCATGGAGCATCACCCAGAGACCGTGAGGAGGATCGTGGAAGCTTGCTGCATCCTGCACAATCTCATGCGCACCCACTACCCAGTCTTGCAGAACAGGCTCGTGGACCTCCAGCAAGGCAATGGGGACATGGAGCCTGGGGAATGGAGGCAAGGGCAAAACCTGATCGACACTGAGGATGTGCAAGGCCCCAACAGAGCCTCACATGAAGCGAAGAAGCAGGGCAACCTCCTGAGACAATGGTGCAACTCCCCAGCTGGAGCAGTGGAGTAGCAAGACAGGATGGTAGATGCTTAATGGATGCTTCCTTCAGCCTGTCTCATCACACGGATGAGATTGGGCCATGTATGTTTGGTTGGCCTACAATGAACAGGGTGTTTAATAAAGAGTTGTGTTTATGTTGACATATGTGGATAATTATTACATTATTATTGATAATAAAGGGCCATAGGTGTGGCACCTGGGAGGGTGGACCATACAGTCCCACTATGCTTGCACTGGAGGTTTATCTATCCCACTGCTATCCTAACCCATCCATAGCTATCCTTACCCATCCCACAAGCATGCAAAGGCTTAAACCATTTCTAAAAGTTTCCACCAAGACTTTATTAAAAAAAAGAAATGAAGCAAGTGTGTGAATCATAAATAGACTTTATTAACAACAAGCTATAAAACAAAAATGAGTCTCTGGCACTCCTCTTGGTCGCTCAGTCTCAGGGGTGAAGGGTGCAGGTGCTGTGGAGGTGGCTGGTGCTGGAGTGCTTGTCATCAGCTCCTCCAGAAGCAGAAGCAGCAGAAGCGCCAGCCCCAGAAGAGCCAGCCCGTGCTGCAGAAGCCCCAGCAGAACCAGAGTGAAGACCAGGGGGCGGGATGGTAGCCCTGTCCCTCTTGCAAGGGCTGGCAGCAGATGGCTGAGGCTTGCTGTGCTTCCGCATGGTTGTGGGGTTGCTGGCTGGCAGGGAGGCTGGCAGGAACCAAGGCTGGCAGGAAGCTGGCAGGAACCAAGGCTGGCAGGAAGGCTGGCAGGGAGGCAGGCACCAAGGCTGGCAGGAAGGCTGGCAGGCAGGCAGGCACCAGGGCTGGCAGGAAGGCTGGCAGGCAGGCAGGCACCAAGGCTTGCAGGAAGGCTGGCACCAAGGCTGGCAGGAAGGCTGGCAGGCAGGCAGGCACCAAGGCTGGCAGGCAGGCAGGCACCAAGGCTGGCAGGCAGGCATGCACCAAGGCTGGCAGGAAGGCTGGCAGGGAGGCAGGCACCAAGGCTGGCATGAAGGCTGGCAGGAAGGCAGGCAACAAGGCTGGCAGGCAGACCGGCTGGCACCAAGGCTTGCAGGCAGGCTGGCACCAAGGCTGGCACCAAGGCTGGCAGCATGGCTGGCACCAAGGCTGGAAGCAAGGCTTGCAGGCACACATGCAGGCAGGACAGGCAAGGCAGCCAATCCATCCGGCAGCAGGTCTTTCCTCTGAATGGCGACCTGCTTCCGAGCTGCTTCCGTTATATCCGCGGGGCTGACAAAATGCATCCCCCCCGCATGTGCAATTAATGCCAGGCATCCATTAGGCTTCTGCTGTGCATCCGCTGTGCATCCGCTTCATCCGTTCCGCGTCCGCTGTGCATCCGCTTTATCTGTTCCGCGTCCGCTTTGCTGAGGCCCCCCGGAAGCCCAGCGGATGTGCCATCTGCTCCCATCCACTTCTATCTGCTGGGCTTCCATTCTGCATCCGCTTTGCATCCACCTTGCGTCCTCCCCGCGTCCGTGTTATCTGCTCCGGTTATGCATATTTTTGCCCCTTTTGAGAGCGGATAACAACGGAAGGAACATTTTGCTCGTCCGTTGTGTCCTTTTTGCATCCGTTGGGCAGTGTGACATGGGCTTAAGGTAATGAAACATTTGCAAGAAAATAAGCAAGTTTGGAGAGTACCAAGGACTCCAGATTTCAATCCGAGTTACAAATATTCTCCTTTATTGGTAATGGAACTTAAATCTATCAATTTATTGTATTTAATGATGTCATTTGGTTTTGATTCCCTGACAGCAAGAAAGTTATTTATGTATTGTTTGTATGTATGATTGATTGATTGATGTGTTTTTTGTATGATTGATCAATTGAATAACCCTATTTTACAGCTTCTGCTCAAGTAAGGTAGCACAGAAAAACATTTTATTCCCAGAATGATTTACAACCTTTGAGAAAATGATCACAGTCATTAAAAATGCACAAGTTAAAACCACGTTAAAAAGTTAAATCAATAAAACAGAACAAAGGCTACAAAATAAAGCAAGGTAATACTAAATAATAGTTAATATGTGATTTTTTTAAAAAATAGATACTTTCTGTGGAGGTATCATGATATTATGTGCAAATAATCACATGCAGAAGGCTCCACTCCTTTCATTTAAGGATGAGAGCCATAAGATTTTTTTTTTTAATGATGGCATTTGAAAACAAAATGAAGCACCAGAGAGGAAGAGAGATAGTCCTTAAAGAAAAAAAAAACAATGGTATGACAGGAAAAAAACATTTGTTTGTTTTTTGTTTAAATACTATATGAATCTGGAGAAAAAATATCATGGAAAAAGAAACAATTTCCCCAATTTGATCAGAACTCCTGTTTCCTTCAGATTATCCTGAATCCCCAATAAGACACAATGTTAGGCTTGTAACATGGGGAAAAGTCTTCACAACATAGTAGACACTTGAGACTGGAAGAGAGATCATATGGAATCTTCTTCACTAACTCCCTTCCTTCCTTCTGCAAATGTGACTTTTCTTCAGGTTAAATGCCAATCCTGCCTAATGTTAATGTTAAAAGATTGATTGGATTACAAGTCTCATCAGCACTGATAATTTGAATGCAAAAAGGGAATAGAACATTTTTAAAATAATGAGAACTGGGACTTGTTTGTGAACTTGTGCCTGGATAAAGATGTAAAGAAAATCCCTATTGAATAAGATACTTTGGCAGATAGAGCATAAAAATTATTGATTTTGGGAGGAGCAAATGTAAAACTCATTTTGACCTTTTCTGTCTGTCTTTAGTTGAAGTTGCTCATGGGAGAACTTCAGATCTGGGCAATCAATCAATATTCTGTTCACAAGTAGTTTCTTATCAAGAATGAAACTCATTTTAATATTTTCTTACTATTACTAGCAAAAATCACTCAATGGGTAATTTGCTCTGAGTGATCAATAGTTAGCTCTCCTTCATGCATACATTTTTTTTTAATCCAGCAGAACTTCACTGAATCAACTCATGCAAGGTCTCCTTAATGGATTAGACTTGAAGCCAGCCGTGTGATTATGGATTGATATTGTCTTACATCCATTTGTGAGAAAAGAATACATTATACAAGTTTGAAAGTGCATGCTAAGGTGCACATTCAGCTGAAATCTGAATATAATGCAGTTATCTAAATGATCACAGAATTGCTTGGAAGATATTCTGTTACTCAGAGATTGTGTATATATAATTTAGGATTACACATTTACCTAAAGTTACCTTAATTTCCATCTTTGGAAGACAAAAATAGCTGATTCTCTGTTCACTGGAAAGATTCTGTAAAACTAACAAACACAGAATGTGTATGTATTGGATGAGCCATTATATCCCATAAATAGTGACTGTTAAACAAGAAATATGTTTTTGGGGTCATATAAGTTACAGTCTGTGTCATCAATCTATAAATTCTTATCCCATTGTCTGGGACTTTAAAACTTAATTGGGGGCTCTTCTAACACATTGTGTTAGATGTGATGATGCAGTGGCTAGAATGCAGTATTACAGGCTGACTCTACCACAGCCAGAATTTGATCCTGACCAGCTCAAGGTTGATTCAGCCTTCCATCTTCCAAGGTCAGTAAAATGAGGACCCAGCTTGTTAGGGGCAATATGCTGATGTTGCAAACCACTCAGAGAGTGCTGTAAAGCACTATGAAACATTTGTCATAAGTCTAAGTGCTATTGTTATTGTGATGAATCTCCTTCTTTCCAATCATAGGTGACTGTGATCTTGAAATTCTTCCAAATGAGGTGGGTATCAGGAGGACAATCTTGGGCAGCATAAACAATTGTACCTAACAGATGGACAAGAATAAGAGTACAACTTTATGCAAGTAGTACTTTTACCCATTAAGTGCTGTACTGTCCAAAAATATTCTTTTCCCATGTATAACACAAATTTATTAATTGTCCTAGTTGGACAGTGGACAATATAGCAGAGAGTGGGGCCATTTGCCCTTTTCTAGGTTTGTAACATGATCAAGAGCAAGCTTCTCTAATCAATTATGTTCCACAAAACTTAGTATTCTGTGTCAGATTTTCTTTTATCAGAGGTCACAATATTAGATCCTTGGTCCTTCAGTGGGTTCCAACAATATTGGATGAGCTTTCAAAAATTTTTCATGTGGGGGATGGGGATTTATTGAAATGAATGGTTGTTAGGAATGATAGTCACCTAATAGTTGGATTGGAAATATATAAACCAGGATAGTAATTTAATACTAAGAGAATTCTGTAATTGTGATTGGTTGAGGTTCTTCCAATGGCCATCAGATGGAGCCAGAAACCTGGTTTCTTTCTTCTTGCATTTCCTGTTTTGCCATATTGCCTGATCATCATTCTGATTGGATTGCTGTGAGTCTTGCAACTGTTAGCAAACTCCGTTTACTAAATTTTGTTGATGATACTTGACTTCGTTTTTGGATTATCCCCGGACTGATACTAACTGCTTTAACCGTGTATGATTTGGACTGTTTGTTGGACTTCATTTACCCATTTACTGGAAGTAAACCTACATTTTACGATTCAGTGTATCTATATGCTGGCTGTGTGTTATTCAACATCACTCTCACTTCATTTCCCTGAGTGCACTCATTCTCCTAATGGGGGATACCGCAACAATGGTGAGTAGTCGTGTTAGATATTTTCCATTTTAAGCCCATGTCACACTGAACCAAAGGATGCAAAGAGGATGTAAAACGGACAAAAAACCTTGCCATCCATTCGAAAACATGATGTACTCACTGCCTCCATTTGGCTTCCTCTCTATCCGTCCAGCATCCGTTTATGGACGTTTCATCCGCTCCAAAAGTTTTGGGCTGCCCAAAACTTTTGCGCGGAAAATGTATCCAGTTCGTCTGTTCTGCATCCACTACGCATCCCCTAGGCATCCGTTATGCATCCGTTACGCATCCGCTATATCCGCTAGGCATCCTCTACGCATCCACGGAACTCCATCCACCCGGACGCAGGGAGGAAGCGGAACGGATGAAGAACAGATGCAGAACGGATGCCTAGTGGATGCAGAATGGAAACAAAGTGTTTAAAATGGAAAAAAACGTTTGCAGAGGGGACCTATCTTGGATATTAAGGATGTCTAGAGGATGCCTAGAGGATGCCTAGAGGATGCTTAGCGGAAAACCTATACTGCCTATAAAAAGGGGGAGCAACTCGCCTGCATCTCACTTTCAGAACAGCAGCCCAGCGGTGCAGACATCTGCAGCCTTCATCTGGCTCTTCCTCTTCCACAGCATCCAGTCATATCCACCGTGGATTGTAACAAAGTCCTTTCGGCAGCCACCATCGTTCTGCAACAGTGCGAAGCCATCTGCAGGCTCTGTGAACTCTACTGCGAGAAGAAAAGGAGCCACCCAAAAAGAGTCTGGATCCGAAGATGGTTTGCCAGAAGAGCAGAGGACGGACTGTACAACAAGCTGATGCTGGAGCTCAGGAACGAAGACACTCGTGCATTCCAGAATTTCATGAGGATGCCTCCAGCCAAGTTTGACGAAGTTGTACAGCGGCTGACACCCAGGTTGACCAAGGCAAACACCAGCTTCTGGCCCAGCCTGGAACCTGGGCTCAAGGTGGCACTCAATCTGCGCCACCTGGCCTCAGGGACCTCCTACAGGAGCATGCAGTACGGCTGGAGGGTGCCATCCAACACCATCAGCATTGTGGTCAGAGAAGTGGTGCAGGCCATCATCGAAGAATACAAGGAAGAGCTCCTCCAGTACCCCTTCACTGAAGCAGGATGGAAGAAAGTTGCAGAGCAGTGGTATCAGAAGTGGAACTTACCACACACAGTTGGAGCCATAGGTGGCAAGCACATGGCCTGCAAAGCTCCAGCCAAGTCGGGATCCACTTATTTCAACTCCAAGGGCTTCTTCAGCATCATCCTCTTCGCCATGCTCGATGCTGACTACAAGTTCATGTACATCGATGCTTCAGGCAACGGCTTATCTTCAGATGCCCAGGTATACAACGCCAGTCACCTCAAGGAGGAGCTGGAAGGCAACCTCATTGTGGGCTTCCCTGATCCAGAACCCCTGCCCAACGACACACAAGATGTGCCCTACTTCATCGTGGGGGATGACGCCTTCTCCCTCACAACCTACCTCATGAAGCCCTACACCTCCAGACTCCTCACCCGTGAAGAGAGGATCTTCAACTACAGGCTGTCCAGGGCAAGGCGGCTGGTGGAGAACGCCTTTGGCATCCTGGCCAACAGGTTCCAGGTACTTCTCACCACCATGCAGCATTGCCCAGAGACCGTGAGGAGGATCATGGAAGCTTACTGCATCCTGCACAATCTCATGCGCACCCGCTACCCAGTCTTCCAGAACAGGCTTGTGGACCTCCAGCAAGGCAATGGGGACATGGAGCCTGGGGAATTGAGGCAAGGGCAAAACCTGATCGACACTGAGGATGTGCAAGGCCCCAACAGAGCCTCACCTGAAGCGAAGAAGCAGCGCAACCTCCTGAGACAATGGTGCAACTCCCCAGTGGAGCAGTGGAGACAGGATGGTATATGCTTAATGGATGCTTCCTTCAGCCTGTCTCATCACACAGATGAGATTGGGCCATGTATGTTTGGTTGGCCTACAATGAACAGGGTGTTTAATAAAGAGTTGTGTTTATGTTGACATGTGTGGATAATTATTACATTATTATTGATAATAAAGGGCCATAGGTGTGGCACCTGGGAGGGTGGACCATACAGTCCCACTATGCTTGCACTTGAGGTTTATGTATCCCACAGCTATTACCCATTCCAAAGTTATCCCTGCCCATCCCACTGCTATCTCAACCCATCCCACTGCTATCTTAACCCATCCCCCAAGCATGCAACGGCTTTAACCATTTCTAAAAGTTTCCAGCAAGACTTTATTAATAAAAAGAAATGAAGCAAGTGTGTGAATCAAAACTAGACTTCATTAACATCAAGCTATAAAACAAAAATGAGTCTCTGGCACACCTCTTGGTCGCTCATTCTCAGGGGTGAAGGGTCCAGGTGCTGTGGAGGTGGCTGGTGCTGGAGTGCTTGTCATCAGCTCCTCCAGAAGCAGAAGCAGCAGAAGCCCCAGCCCCAGAAGAGTGAGCCTGTGCTGCAGAAGCCCCAGCAGAACCAGAGTGAGGGCCAGGGGGCGGGATGGTAGCCATGTCCCTCTTGCAAGGCCTGGCAGCAGATGGCTGAGGCTTGCTGTGCTTCCGCATGGTTGTGGGGTTGCTGGCTGGCAGGGAGGCTGGCAGGAACCAAGGCTGGCAGGAAGGCTTGCAGGCAGGCAGGCACCAAGGCTGGCAGGGAGGCTGGCAGGGAGGCTGGCCGGGAGGCTGGCAGGCAGACAAGCAGGCAGGGCAGGCAAGACAGCCCATCCGTCCGGCAGCAGGTCTTTCCTCTGAATGGCGACCTGCTTCCGAGCTGCTTCCGTTAAATCCACGGGGCTGATGCAATGCATCCCCCCCGCATGCGCAATTAATGCCAGGCATCCATTAGGCTTCCGCTGTGTATCCGCTGTGCATCTGCTCTGCATCCGCTGTATCCGTTCCCTGTCCACTTCGCTGAGGCCCCCCGGAAGCCCTGTGGATGTGCCATCCGCTCCCATCCTCTTCCATCCGCTAGGCTTCCGTTCCGCATCCGCTTTGCATCTGCCCTGCGTCCTCCCCGTGTCTGTGTTATCCGCTCCGGTTATGCAAATTTTAGCCCCTTTTGAGAGCAGATAACAACAGATGGAACATTTTGCTCGTCCGCTGTGTCCTTTTTGCATCCGTTGGGCAGTGTGACATGGACTTTAATTACATGTAAATGAAAATAAAATTATTTTTTTATTCTGGCCCCATTAACTATTATCTGCAATGCTGCTTCCAGCATTTCAACCTCATCCCCAAAATAATGTTACACCCTGACTTGGTTTCATGGATGATCTAGGCTTTCTTTAACTGAGAAAGCATGCCACTCAAAGGCCATATATACATTTTGTCTTGGTAAAAGTTGTGGCTTTAATTTGACCTGTATTTGTAGGATTCTTTCCTGCACAAATTGGAATAAAGAAAAGTTCTTCTTCAATCTATGTAGATTTTTCTTCTTTTCTGTGTATTCCTTTGTGATGCAACAATGCAATAAATCTCATTAGATTTCCTTTTCAACAGAATTCTAATTGTACTTTCTCAGAAGATACCTTGCGGTTGTCTACATGTGCAGTTTCATTTTGGTACTTCTAAAGAAAGAGCTGAAAGGGACATTTCAATGTTTTAATCTGTTGTAATGTTGTTACTCTATAAATGAACACCAACCTCTTGGCTTTAAAGAAAAAAAAAGATGGTAACTTTTGTATACATTTTTGGAAGCAGACCTCAATTTGACAAGCTCTTTAAAATGCTGAGCCAGTGATGCTATTCTGTCTCAACTCATTTATTTAAATACTACACTAACAGCAGCACATAGTGTTCCATCACCTCAGAAGAATTGCCAAGGAGATCTAAACTGTTAATATCACTGCTTTGTGCTATTGGTTTTCTTAAGTCAACATTCAACCCACAGGAAAAGCCCTAGGCTCAAAATTATATAAAGAACATAATGGTGGATTAAACAAAGGCAGTTCTAGGAAAGCAGTTTAGAAAGTAGAATATCAATTGGTTATCACCACTGGTGGGATTCTGTTGAATAAGCCTATGGTACAATTAATATGTAATGTGGTCATTTGTGGTTTGATTGTATATGCAGTTCTCATTATCAGTATTTCTTAGAAAAGCTTCATCTTGTTTTTCTTCTTTGTCGGACTTTGTTTTTATTCCCAAGTATGGAGGAGACAGGAGAAGTTCAGATACACTAAAGAAATATGATGAAAGAAAACAATGTATTGAGATATTATAGATAAATCTATCTGAGATTGTTAGTGCTGGATAATCACCAGAAAGTAAAGTTTGTGGTTTTTCTCTGCAGGAAGGCACAGGCGACTCTAGATGACCACAGAAGTTCATATTTATTTGTATATTTCTTCCCTTCCAAGCCCAATGTAGCTGGATGCATTTATAAGTCCCAAATCATCTGTTAAACAATTAATGTGGTTTCTGATTTCCCATTCCAATAACATTTGGATAACTGAATTATAGACTGGTGTTCTACTGTGGTAGATATTAAAGGTGTCATTGTGATGGATTTATTGAAGAGAGCCAACAAATACAAGATACTTTTATGCCTTCCAAAAGAGACAATTAAACTGTGCAGTGATGCAGCTAGAGTTCCACAACCTGAAGCTTCTCCAAATAATCATCCAGAGAGCATCAGAAGATGGGAAAAGAACCAAGCAAACTTGGCATCATCATCTGGGCTGGCAGGAGTAGTCAGAGATGACTCCTTTCCCTGCAGTATTCTTTGTTTTGTTTTGAAATATTGTCCACTATTCAGAATAGGAATAAACATGGGAACATGCATAGTTAAAGATACTCATTTTATTATTTTTATGTGTTAAAATAATTTAACCTTTTTTTGAGCCAAGGATCAAGCTTTAGTTTGCTCTTCTGACCATGGTGTTCCTATGATTTAAGGAAGATTAAATACATTGCTTCAAAAATTGTACATATGAGGAAAATTATTTTCAATTATAAGTAGCAGGCTGTTAGGTTGCTTCAAATAAGGATAGGCAGCTTTTAGCCTCTGAGCCATAGACTGTCTTAAATTTCCTTTCTACAGCTTTCAGACAATTCAGAGTCTCTTGGCATCTGCCTTAAATTCTTAGAGGCCTTTTAGCAAGGTTTATTAAGAAGAAAATAATGGACTTGCAAGAATCCCGGCAATCTCCTCTTTCCAACCAATATAACCCAAAGTACAGTTTGGCATATACTTCTTTGCTTTCTTTTAAACTTCCCTTCCATAAATTGGTGAAGGGAAAGGTCTTTTCATAGATAATGATGGAACAAAGATTGCTGTTGAATCTTTATCAGTCTGGGAACCAACCTTTACATTAAGACTATACTATTAAAAGTTGTTAGTAAATCACCAAAGGCACATTTGCTTGCTATTTAATCAAAATGTTTTTTCAATTCCTTATATTGAGAATCAGCTTTTAGTGAAATGAGCACAAACAATGACTTTTGTATTTTCATTATAGCCCACCAATGTTATTTAAAATTATGCATGAGTTTGACTGGCTGGTTAAAAAGAAAACTAATTTAAAAGAGAAATACATCTCCTTATGCCCAAATATGGGTTGTAAGAAGCTGGCTCATGGAACTCTGATTAGGTGAATGACAGTTCCTAGTGTGCTAAGCCTTTGGGGATTAGATATTTAAGCCATAATTATTAGTAAGAGATTGTTGCATGATAATAAAGCTATAATAGGATGCATTAAAGTTTACAGAGAGCTATCATGCTATATTGACACCAAGTTTCATTGCTGCCAATTATTCTGATAGACAGAGAGGGGTGGGGGGACATGTTTTGCCTAACTAGTGAATGTAATTAAAAACATTAACAAACAATTGTGGTATCACTTCCTAAGTTATTGTTACAGGAAGATGGATAATTAAAATAGTATTTCTTACTGAAGAACTTTCATTATTCAGGTGAGGGATTGGAAATGTCCATCAAACTAAACTGGCATGGAGAATGATACATTTCTTAGTTTAGGGCAGAGGTGTCAAACTCAAGGCCCGTGGGCCACATCAAACTCAAGGCCTGCGAGGTGCCCTGGAAACAATGAAGAACTGGAGGTGTCTTTGCCAGTGAAAATGGAGCTTGGGAGGGCTATGTGAAGCCCTCCCAAGCTCCACTTTCAACTGTGACAGCTTCCTATAACCCTCTGCAAGCAAAAAATAAAAAGAACTCAAGAGGGCCATATGAGGCCATCCCAAGCTCCATTTTCACTGGCAGAGCACTCGGGCCACCACAGGCACCCTCGACATCGAGTGACATCGAGTGACATCGAGTTGGCCATGCCCATCCTAGCACACCTATCTGGCCTCCTGAAGTCAAACACTCTCAATGAAATCAAGTTTGAAACCCCTGGTTAGGGTGCACTTTACCTAGCTTTTCACAAATCGCGTAGAAAAAAGATTAAGTATTCAAATTGGAAAAGAAATGTAGTTTTGCTGCCTCATTTGGTTCATATATTGTAAACTAGTAAGAATAATTTAGCATTATTTTCAATGTTATTTCATATTAGGAATAGTGTGGTGGTCTAGTGTTATAAATGCTTGCCTTCCACTCAGAAGATTGAGAGTTCAATTCTAAGTAGCAGTGGATGTTTCTCTCCTAGGACACAAAGAAAATAAACACTGGGAACTCTGTGTAGGCATCAGGAAGGGCATCTAACTGGTAAATATTCAATTCCATCCAGTTTCTCTGACTCTTCCCTGAAAAAGGACTCCACTGATATAAATAAGGGAGATTGTTCTTCAGTGTTTTTTCATATTCTTCTGCAATCTTTTCATCTAAACCATATCTCTTTCATTTCATACTGAAAATTATTTCACCTTTTTATTATTCATCAAAATAATTTTGATGAAATTCTTCTAATTAGGATAACTGAATTGAATTTGAACAGCAGAAGTGTGTCCTGCCCTATTTTTCCTTGCATTGTTTCTTCTTCTATACCTTGTATTTATAGTCATCTACAGGCAGGACAAGGAGAGAAAATGACAAAATTTGTATTGAGATTCCATGGTACTGTAGAAAACATGTAGCTTACATATACTGGGATTTAACACAAGAATGAAAAGTTGGCAACATGCCAACATTTCATTATATTTATTTAACGATCTGTTTTGATATCAGTGCTAATAGTCTTAAATCCCCATTAAATCAATTTAATAACTAAAGAAAACCAGCATTTTTGAAGTCCTCCCATATCATTTTTTTCAGAAAAATCTGGAAACAAGTAGGATAGAAAGTCTGTAGTATGATGAAAATACTGTATAAGAGAAAAAAGAATACCAGATCAATCCTCCACTCCTGCCCTTTTGTAATTCAACAAAAAGCTCAAAATAATCATTAAAAGAAATTCATAAGAGAACAGTGATGGGTTTCAAAAATTTTTCCTACCTATGCTATCATGAGACCGCATGCTCGCAACACTCGAAAACCGCCCTCTATGTCAGTGCTAGTGAGGTGAGCTGCTTTTTAGCTCAGCTGAGTGTGGTAGAGTGGATTGCAGTGCGAATCAGCTGAGCTAAAAAACCAAGGGAATATAGGACAGGAAAGGGCGGGAGCAGGTGGGCAGGCCCAGCCAGAGGTGGTGTTTGCTGGTTATCCAAACTAGTCAAAATTTCCTCTACCAGGACACCAAATCCGGTCCGAACTGGCTGAAAACCACCTTTTAAAAGATTCTAAATAACAATGAAAATAAGAAAAACAGCATATTTTACCATGACAGAACACTTTGGGGGAAATTAAGAGATATATTTGGCATTACGTTCCTTATTTCAATCAGCTTCATAAGTTTCATTTCAGGCAAATGCCCCTAAATCTGTTTTAAATATGCTACTAACAACTGATCAGAGGTTGACTTTCTTTCCTTGTAGAACTCAGCTATTATTCCTGACAGGAGGCAAAGGAGCACTGGATGTCCTCTGAAAATATTTTGTGTCCAGAGCAATCTGGTTTCAGATCTGAATATTCAGCTATGTATCTTTGTACATCATTTAGCTGAGAAATATTACAGTCAGCCCAAAGGTACCCTCTAGCCTTAAACAGACTTTAGAACAGCTTTTGATTCAATCTAGTGCAAGTCATTATAGTTATAGACTATGGTCTTCTTAGGATAGTAATACTGTTACACTAAGGGACAATCACTCAAGTAAACGGTAATACCCATGATGATTTAACTGAACCCATTTCAGTAGCAAATATGTATAGCAAGGCTGTTCTCACCCTACTATTATTCAACTTTTATATGAACAAATTTGTTGAAAAGTTTGCTAAGGTAGAATCCCATCTTTGTCCACTGCCCCATCTATATTCTTTGTTATGTTTATGATGCGGCCATATTATCTGAAACCTAAGTAGACCTCCAAATATGCCTTAAAGCTCTATCAATTTACTGCTCTAGAAAACACCACAAAATAAATTAACTGCAAAACCAAAGTCCTGTTTTTACCTGAAGCATAGGAAACATTTCAAGGCCTCAATTAGAGAATAATGAATGACAAACTCATCAAGGAGATAAAATCTTTCAAATATTTGGCTCTCTTCATTCTTCTACCTCAAAGAAGAGAGCTTTTAATAAAAGCCTTAAAAGCATCCCTGGCAATTACTAATTTGCAGGCTAATTGGTAACAATTATGTCCTAACAGCAATTAAACTATTAATGCTCAATTGTATATCTCCTTGCTTAGAAGCAATCAAATCATTTATTAAAAAAATCTTACCACTCTACAAGTTCCTTATTCAACTTTCAATGTAATAAGAACTAGAATTAGGCTACATTTCCCTTTTGTCATTTAGATTCTGGCTGAAGCAACTTTCTTAGTTCATCTCACCTTTCTGGATAGGTTATCTTCCAACTTGAAAAGGCAAAGCAATGATGCTTAAGCGTATTGCTATCTTATATGTTCCTTATAAGAGACTATTTGCATTGGCCAAAATTGAGGTGTTAACTATTAGGGCAACAGCTGGTACATATACAATATAAATGTTCCATATGAAAATCAAATTGGTTTTGTACAGACTCAGAGGCAAATCTGTCAGAGGTAAATAAAGTTGCCATTCTGTGCAATCATGTTTAATGCTTCCAACTGTTAATAACTCTAATTAACATTGTGACCAGGAGATCTTTCTTTTCGATGACCAGCCTTTGGAAACTCTGAAATGTTTGCAAGATTCTTATCAGTAGTCGTCTGGTTCCTACCTTTTGTACATTGTATGCTGATCTTTTATTAAGTTTGGCCTTGGACCATAAATAAATTTTGATGATTAAAAACTGTTTTGAGTGCATTCTCCATATAATAAAACTACCAACTATTCTACAAAAATAACAATAATTTTGAAGCTTCAGTTATATAAAGACTGGGAAGTCTCAAAGATGTCACTGTACTTCTTTTGTTTTCATACAATAAGGCAGGCAATTCTTCAGATTTCAATGAAATGTGTAGATAATTCTCTCTATATTTTAAATTACTATGCCAAAGCCTGAAGCACTGGAATTTTCATCTCAGTAATCCATATTTTTGTTTTGTTTTGGTGCATGAAAATGTAATGCTAAGGAATTGTGATATTACCATTTTAGTTAGTTTCCATAGATACAGCAATAAGACTGGCATGTTAAGGTAAACATTGCATTATCCTATGAAAGCAATGCATCAGAAATGGATAACAAGAGTTTGTCTTAAGGATTTAAAATGGGAAGAAAACAGAACAAAGACCTGACACTGTTACCTTTGCAAAATATGGTTATAGTCTCATGCTGATCAAAACAGCATGGTGATGCGTTATTAGGCATTTTATTGGAAAAATGTGCTTACAAGAGTTCTAACCTCCTACAGTTTTGGCCAGTTTCCCCCTTGTGTCCTACTTCCAGGTGCCAAGTCTACCTGTAAGCAAATGTTTTGTTTTTTTTAAAGATGTCTGCAGAGGTACAATTGACAGGAATGGAAATAATTTAATTAGCTCAACTGTTTTCTTTGAAAATGTTCTTACAATTGTAGAATAGGTCATATATTCCTGACAACAAGTCTACTCTACTTGGTCATTATTGAAAGAAGATTATGACTAATAGAACTCAATATTGTAGGTGGGCTGAACTTCAAGACAAATACCCTGGCCCCACATATCCAGGATGTGGGCACATTGCAATCTGAGACAATAGCTAAAAGAAGAATATGGCAACCAAAAACAATCGAGCATTAATTTGTGATGTTTCACAATTGAAATACAGTCTGTCCTCATTTACCAGCAGTAATTAGGATGGGAAGTGAAGCAGTCATAAAGCACAATGTCACATGATCTTGCTAATTTGCAACAATAGTTCCAGTTGTTACTGTTAGGTGAGTCCCACAATGTTCATGGTCATATAATCAATATCTACATATTTCCATCCAATTGTACCCACCCAATTAAATCTGTCTGTCTCATCAGTACAACTACAGGTGGGGGGACCTGTTGTGGGCCCTGTCACTGAAGAACTTTCATTTGGCAGGTTCAGGAGGAAAGTTTCTGCTATATCATTTACCCTTTGATACATCATTCCCCTGAGGTGAAATTGAGTTCAACCCTGTTGACCTGCCAGAGGGCCCTCAAAATTTATCTTTGTTATCAGGCTTAGGGATCACATGGAAATATGGAGTCCATTAAATAGCTGGAATAAATTGATTGAATTTTTCCCTGCCTTTTGTTAATATAGTTATTAATTGCTTTTGCTGTTTTTTATGGATAAATGATATTGACTGTTTAGTTTTCTTTTAATTGTATAGCCACACAGTTGTGTGTAAGTGAGATGGGTGGCAATACAAATTCATTAAATAAATAAACACATTTGAGACCTCCTGCCAGCTCTCCCATTGGCATTGCTTGTCATAAACTCGCAGTGAAGTTCACAAAATAATAATGTGACCACAGGAAGCTGTGACATTGTAATTGAAAGCCAATTGCCTATGATAGATACATAACTGCAGGAACTCTGTGACAGCCACAACTCTGAGAACTTATTCATAAGTAATGCTCATTTAGCATCCTAATTTAGAAAGGTCACTGAATAAGTAAATGGTAAACAAAGCATTACATCAGGGAATTGTGCAGCAGGTGTCCAAATGAAGCCCATAGACACTGACACAAACTTGTAGATTTACAAAAATAAATACATTTTACATCAGCAAACGAGATAGTCAGGCAAACAGGAGCATCATCATATAAATCACAGAGCACATAGGGTACACAGGAGAAAAAGGTGTGGAAAAAGGAAAACTGCCCTCTACAGCCATAGTAACCTATCACAGTGCAGATTGCCTCATTGATTGCCTCAACCAATACTCTGGTACCAATCAACCACAAATGTGTGTTCTGGATCACCACAAAGAAGTTATCTTTGCAGTAGAAAAACCCCACTACTCCAACTTAAGCCCCTGTCACACTGCACCAATGGATGCAAAGAGGATGTAAAATGGACAAAAAAGCTTGCCATCCGTTGGTTAACGCGATGTACTCACTGCCTCCGTTTTGCTTCCTCTCCATCTGTACAGCATCCATTTATGGACGTTTCTCCGCTCAGAAAGTTTTGAGCTGCTCAAAACTTTTGCGCGGAAAATGTATCCAATTCATCCATTCTGCATCCGCTACGCATCCGCTACACATCCGCTATATCCACTAGGCATCCGTTCCGCATCCGCGCAATTCGCATCTGCTTGGATGTAGGGCCATAGGTGTGGCACCTGGGAGGGTGGACCATCCAGTCCCACTATGCTTGCACTGGAGGTTTATCTATCCCACAGCTATTACCCATCCCAAAGGTATCCCTGCCCATCCCACTGCTATCTTAACCCATCCCACAAGCATGCAAAGGCTTAAACCAGTTCTAAAAGTTTCCACCAAGACTTTATTAAAAATAAGAAATGAAGCAAGTGTGTGAATCAAAGATAAACTTTATTGAAGAACAAGCTGTAAAAGGAAAAAGACCCAAGTCAAGTGTCCAAATAAAGTCCACACCCAGTCTCTGGCAGTCTTCACGATCACTCGGAGGTGTGCCCAGTCTCAGGGGTGAAGGGTCCAGGTGCTGTGGAGGTGGTTGCTGCTGCAGTGTTGGTCTGAAGCCCCACTGGGGTGCCTGGCCCCGAGAGGACAAGAGGTGATGGTGTGTTGAGAAAGCTCTCGGATAGCTGGTTCAGACCCATGATGCTGAGAAGTCCTTCCTCCATGCCCTGGGGTGTCAGCCCCAGTACTGATGAGAGATGTACTGAGGCCAGGCTTGGCTGTGGGGTGGAGGAAAGAGTAGTGTAGTGGGCTGTCTGGTCTGCAGCTGGGTGAGGACTGGCGTGGGTGGCATCGCTGTCGTCAGTGGCATCATTGGCGTGGGTGGCATCGGTGGCATCAGTGGAACCAGTGGCAACGGTGTCGCCCGATGACTCTGTGCCTGGACTGGGAAGGGCTGCTTCCTGTGCTGCTGGACCTCCTGGTAGCCGTAGCCCTGGTAGGTGAGGGGCTGTGGAAAGCCTTGGAATGGGAGGGACATCACCTGGGGTGGGGTGGAGGAGCAGACCTGGGCTGGGTGGGAGCAGGTTCCTCTGGATCTGGAGGGTTGTGAAGCAGCTCAGTGATCCGGTCCTTCACCACCTGGTACTGGGCTTCCTCCATGTTCCTGAGGGTCTGGTTGACATAGGTGAGGAAGGGCTTGCGGTTGGAGGATGAGGAGTCGGTGTTGACCAGCTGAGAGAGGAGATCTATGCTGGTGCGGATGGTGTCTGTGATCTCCAGCAGGACAGTGTGGCTCTGCCCCTCCTGCTGTCTGGCTCTCTGCCTTTCTGTGGAGGTGGAGCTGGGGGGGGGGTGGATGCGGGTACGACTGTGGTGGCCTCGATGTCTCCTTTCTCCCACCGCACCAGGGAGTCCTCCACACGCTCCACCACGGTTACAATAGCTGTCCACGGGTTCTCTGCCATGGCCTGCTCCGCAGAAACCTGCCTGGAGACAGGGCCTGACTCTCGGCAGGAAGAGGACTGGCTCTCAGCAGGCTGCCAGAGAGAGAGAGTTGTGAGAGGGGTTCCTGGTGCTCCTTGGTGGCGGATCTCACCCTCCAGGAAGCTGCACCGGGCCATGACGTAGGTCTCTCTGTCCGTCAGCTTAACCGTGGCCTGGCCAGATTTCTTCAGGTGCAGCTTCCCGTACCAGGTGTGCATTTGTTTCCACCAGCCGAGGAGCACCTCCGAAGTGTAACCCATACTCTCCGCCCTCTCTCTCCAAGCAGCCTGCTTCCTTTTGGTGTCCCTGTACATCCGGTGTCCCTTCTGCCACAAATAGTCATTCTCTCTCAGCCACTCCAGCACCTCATCCTCGTGTTCCTCCTCAATGAAGTATTGCCTCCTCTCCCATCCCCGCGTACGCCTCTTCCTCCCTTTGGCAGGACCAGATGGGCCCTCATCAGAGGGGCTCCCAGGTGGTAGGGGCTGCTCCTCCACACCACCACCACCAGCAGCACCAGCAGGATCATCAACATCATCATCAGCAGCAGCAGGATCATAATCATCATCATCATCAGCAGCAGCAGCAGCAGCAGCAGGAGCACCAGCGGCACCAGCAAGACCAGGATCATCAGCAGCAGAGTAAGCACCAGCAGCATCAGCAAGACCAGGAGCACGAGCAGGACCAGGAGCACGAGCAGGATGAGCAGGACGAGCAAGTCCAGGAGCACGAGCAGGATAGCAGGAGCAGCAGGACCAGCAGGACCAGGAGCAGCGCCAGCAGAGTAAGCACCAGCAGAAGCACCAGCACCAGGAGCAGTGCCAGCAGAGTAAGCACCAGTAGTAGCCCCAGCACCAGGAGCAGTGCCAGCAGAGTAAGCACCAGCAGAAGCACCACCGCCAGGAGCAGCTTCAGCAGAAGCTGCAGAACCAGACGAGCGAGCCCGAGCAGCAGAAGCCCCAGCAGAAGCAGAGTCAGGGACAGGGGGCAGGAGGGTGGCCCTGTCCCTCTTGGCAGGGATGGCGGCAGGTTGCTGAGGCTTTCGCTTCTTCCCCATGGTTGTGGGGTTGCTGGCTGGCAGGGAGGCTGGCAGGGAGGCTGGCAGGCACCAAGGCTGGCAGGAAGGCTGGCAGAAAGCCTGGCAGGAAGGCTGGCAGGAAGGCTGGCAGGAAGGCAGGCAGGCAGGCAGACTGGCTGGCAGGGAGGCCGGCCAGGAGGCTTGGAGGCAGGCTGGCAGCAAGGCAGGGCAGGCAAGGACTCGATGTATCCGGCAGCAGGTCTTTCCTCTGAATGCTGGCCACGTGCGATCTGCTTCCCTTTATATCCGCGTGGCTTACGCAATGCATCCCCCCCGCATGTGCAAATAATGCTCGGCATCTGTTAGGCTTCCACTGTGCATCTGCTAGGCTTCTGCTGTGCATCTGCTTCATCCGCTGTGCATCCGCTGTGCATCCGCTTCATCCACTCGGCGTCTGCTCTGCATCCGCTCTTTCCGTTCCGCGTCTGCTTTGCTGAGCCCCCCCGGAAGCCTAGCGGATGTGCCACCCGCTCCCATCCGCTTCCATCTGCTGGGCTTCCGTTCTGCATCCGCTTTCCATCCGCTCTGCGTCCTCCCCCCATCCGTGTTATCCGCTCTGGTTATGCAAAATTTTGCCCCTTTTGAGAGCGGATAACAACGGATGGAACATTTTGCTCGTCCGTTGTGTCCGTTTTGCATCTGTTGGGCAGTGTGACAGGGCCTTAAAAAGACATGGATGTTGTATGCTAAATTCATCACAGGAATGCAGAAACTGTTTGGATATAAATGAAATATAAAGAGCACCTAGCATAATTTATAAAAGTTGTTTCCTATGCCATGTTTCTGTCACTCTGGAAGCAAAAAACAATTTTAGTGTTCATGTTCCAACTAACAAGCTCCAACCTAATAAACTCCAAGACAAGCATTTCCTAAAAGTTCCATTTTATTAGAGTTTTCATATTAGCACATCTCGGAAAACCCAAATCTGAGAGTTCTGGGTTTTTCCTTCCCAAAAGAAAATTCAAAGATCCGTGCACAGAAAGTGTTTGATAATGAGAATTGGCAGTTTATGTTGATGCAATTGGAGGAGATGGGTTTTGGAGACAAGTATATGAATGCATTAAAAGTGATATATAATAAGCAATCAGCAAGATTAATGATAAATGGAGAATTGACAGACAACTTCAATATTTTAAAAGGAACTAGACAAGGCTGTCCATTATCCCCACTATTATTTGTATTGACATTGGAAATCTTGAATAGAATTATTAGAAAAAATGGAGAAATAAAGGGAATGAAAATAAAAAATAAGAGTATAAACTTGAAGCATTCGCAGATAATTTGGTTTTTATATTGGAAGAACCATTGGAAACAGGCCCAAAGTTGATTAGAGAAATAGAGGAGTTTGGCGAAGTAGCAGGACTGAAAATAAACAAAGAAAAAACAAAATTTTTGGTGAAAAATATGACAGAAAAACAAAAGAAAAGACCAATGGACAAATTAAATATTCAAATTACAAAAAAAGTTAAATACTTAGGGATACAAATGACAGCTAGACGTAGAACACTTAAAGAAAATAACTATGACAGATTATTACAACATATTGCGATAGATCTAGAAAACGGAAAAATTTACAACTATCCTTAATAGGTAGAATAACGACAATTAAAATGAACATATTGCCAAAAATATTGTATCTATTTCAAATGATTCCAGTAAGACTGAAAAAAAAATATTTTGAAGATTTAAATAAAATGATGATGAAATTTATTTGGCGGGGGAGAAAGGCAAGAATCAGGAAGGAAGCCAGATTGAGAGGGGGTTTTGGATTACTCTACTGGGAATTATACTATCAGGCAACAATATTGATGTGGATGAAGGAATGGATTGTATTGAAAAATGCCAGATTACTAATGTTAGAAGGACATGATTTACAATTGGGTTGGCATACATTTTTATGATATAAAAAAAGCAAGGCATGTGGATATTTTAGGAGACATAATATTAGATATGTAATACTTTATTAACAGTATGGGAAAAGATAAGACACTATCATTATTTGAAAATACCAGTCTGGTTACCAACTTTAGAAGCCTTTTCATATCCACAGCTATTTCAAAAGGAACATATAATTAGATATGATAAAATTTTAAATGAAAAGGGTGATGTTAAGCCTGGGTTCCCCAACCAGGGTTAGGTAGACAAGCTAAACA